>VYKG01000436.1:0-42725 GCA_011426275.1 Dactylonectria torresensis | reverse complement strand
TATTCGCACTGTGTACCTTTATATTTTTATATATAATAAGCTAGCTAAAAATTTAAGAAAAATCCTATACTATTTTCTTTTTCTTTAAATATCTAAAAATGCTTTTTTTATATTTTTAATAGTTATACAGCCCGTTTTCGAAAATCTAATATTGTTACTTTTAGCCGTACAGTATGAGTGACTGGCAAGCTTGTTTGACCAGCATGCTTATCATATACGTTAACTTATAATAAAAATTAAAACTAGTAATTTAAGTAATAATAAAAAAAGAAGGCTAAGAAATTTAAAAGATCTTATTTCTTTTAATAAAAAAATACAAAAAATAATATTAATTAAAACAAGAAATAATAAATAGATACTTTATATATGTAAAGGCTATAGCAGTGGAAGGAGTGGAAGGAGTGGAAGGTTATTAGTAGGACTCGGCGATTGTAGGTTAAGGAATTGACCAATTAGAAAAAGGATTAAAGATTCAGAAAGAGCAAGAAAAGACGATTAGAAAAGTAATTAGTTTGATTTAATTAGTTAAGAAATGCATGTATTAATGATTATAATCCTTCTAGACTGGCTAGAAAAAAGCCCTAGCTTTATAGAGAGATTGCTATCTAGTCATATGTCTAATCTAATAGGGGATTTAGACAATTTATTATAGTAAAACCAGGTAAGACATATCCTAAGTTTTAAGACTATTAGAGATATGTCTAATGCTTGAACTCTAACCTTATTAAAAGTTCGTATTTATAATAGTCGGGCTTATATTAGGGCTTTAGAGTAAGTCTAAAGCATATAGTATTTATAATTAAGTAAATTAAGAATATTATAGTAAGTAATATAGGTTATAGTTTAGTAATAATAGAATAGTAGATTTAATATAACTAAGTATATTAATAGTTAATAAGGCTATCTTTATAAAAGTATTAAATAAATATACTTATATATTAGTACTGCTCTATTAGGCTTATTAAGTAAGAGTGAGTCTGACTTTATAGCTTACTAAGTGTTAGTAAGCCTGGTTTTATAGCTTATCTTAGATAAGTAAGCTAAGCATTCTGGCTTACTTATATAAAGTGAGTTTAGGGTTTAGTATTATATGAAAAAGTGGGTATATTATAGTTCTACTAGTTATGACCGCCTGGTCTTAACCCAGGCTGTAATACGATGTCTCCCTTCTTATTAGTCATGCCCTTATAGCTATCTTTAAGACCGTTTTTTATGCATTTATTAATGCGTTCCTAACTTGCTTCTTTAAATATTCCTAATATACTAATAGGATAAATAGTTGAATTTTAAAGCGCTTTCTGAAATCCTATAATATCCTTAAGTTAATAGTAAGCAAACTGATTAAAGCTGCTTCTACTAAAGGCCTTTAAATTCCTATTTTTACTATGAATACACTGGTTCTTATTATAGCTATTAAAGAGTTCGGTTTTAAAGTAATGCTATATTCTTATTATATTACTTATAGGTAAGTGTATAAGATGTTAGATAAAGGGTCTAAAAAATGTGGTTTTTATACTAAGAGGGGTCGTCCTTATGATATAACCAGTATCCCTCTAAACTCTTATAAGTCATTCTAGGGTTTTTTTTGTTTTTTTTTATTATTAAAATGAGCGTAGTGACTCGTATTATCGCTAAGGCTAAACGCCTTAGTACAAAGGAGTCAGAGCTAAAAGAGGGATTCCTTAAGAAACGAGCTGCTCTTCGAGCAGCTTAGAATGAGTTTAATAAAGCCTTAGACCTTCTAGAGCGCGCTTGTCATTAGTGCTAATCTTTACTAAGGGTCATAAGATGACTCGTTATAGTCTTGAATCGTTAGAGGAGTTAGAGGTATTAGAGCAAGCAGAGCGTAAGGCTATTATTAATATTCAGTCTTTAGTATATACTGATATTATTAATTAGAGTTCTATTAGTTATAATCCTTTATTTAATTCTAGTATTATTAGTAAAACTTCTTTAATAAGCATTATATATAAGTAAGGTTTTTAATAGGTTTTTATTAATTACTACTTTTAAAGTAGTTTTTCTATTTAATAAGGTACTTAGTCTTATTATTAACTTATTATATATTAATGATTTTTTTAATTTTATATTCTTTTAGTCCTTTAACCTTAGTCTTATATTTATTACTATACTTAGTATAAATTATATCTTTTATAGTCTTAAGGAGTAAGATATAAAAGACTGACTAAAGTCTGACTTTTAGTAGTAAGTCTAATTAGTAGTTATTTTCTAAGATTTTTTTAGTAATTTTATAGAGTCTAATGTATTTATAGTCTAGTTTTTTATTTTCTTATTTTATTTTAATATTTTTTATAGTAAGGTATACTATATTTCCTTTTTAAAAGGATAGTCCTTTTATTTATTTTTATTATAGTATTTTTTTATTTAATTTCTAATAAATTCGAGTTTAGTTTTTATTTTTTTATATAGATTTTTTAATTTTTTTAATATAAGAATAGCTTTAAGGATAATCAATCTATTATAACTTACTTTATAAGTATTTAGAGTGAATCTAAAGTTAGTATATATTAGAATAAGTTTTATACTTTTATAAATAGCTATATTATAGCTTAATTATATAATTAGTAGTTTCTTAACTTAATCATTTTATTTATAATTAATATAATATTAAAAATATTACTTTAGTATTTAATTTATTTATTCTATCTAATTATTAGTCTATAGTTAGAAAGCTATTAAGAGTTAGTAGTTTAATTTTAAATAGTCTATTAGTACTTACTAAAACTTAGAAGTAAATAAGGGTCTTTTATTAAAAAGAATTTCTAAAGGTAGTCTATAAGTACTAATAATATTTCTTAAGAAAATATAAGTAAATTACTCTATATCTATTAACTCTTAGTATAGTATAAAGTAAGAAAATTTCATAAGTCTATTTATAATAATAAGAATATTATTATAAAGGGTTCTAATTATAAGGTCCTTAAATAAAAGTAACTTTATAATAAAATCTATTATAATAAAGTCTTATAATTAGCTTATAATTAGTAAGGATTATAATTCTTTATATAGTTTATAGTATTAATATATATAATAAGCGAGTTAGAAATACAAGCGAGTTAGAAAAGCATACTATATAGCTAAAATAAGTAATTTTAGATTTCTTAAAACTAGATATAAGACTTATTAAGATTTAAAAACACATTTTTAGAATAAATTAAAAAAAAAGTTATAAGATAGTATTTTTTTAAAGAATTTTAAAATTTTATTAAGCTAACTATAAGTAAAAATAGTAAAAAAAACAGTGCGAATTCTATATTACTAGCGCTATAAGTATGTATAGCTTAAAAAAATTCTTAAAAATAATAGATATTATAAATAAGCTAGGTTTAAAATTTTAGCTATTTTAGACCTAGTTTAAATTTTTAAGACATTTTCTAAAATTTCATTTTAAGGTGTATTTTATAATTTCCGACTCGCTTGTATTTCTGACTCGCTTGTATTTCCGACTCGCTTGTATTTCTGACTCGCTTGTATTTCCGACTCGCTTGTATTTCCGACTCGCTTGTATTTCCGACTCGCTTGTATTTCCAACTCGCTTATTATGTACGTTATACTTTAGTTTTTATATAGAGATTATATTTATAAATAATAGTAATAATTACTGTCTTTATCTTAGGAAATTAGTAAGTTATTTTAATTCTATTAAGGGTTTTATTAACTCTTTAATGTTTATATAGTAAGTATTTATAGATTTTTTATATAAGTTTATATTATAATTCTTTAAGAACTTATTACTTCTTTATCTATTCTTCTTTAAGTAATGTATTATTATACTCTTAGATTTATTTAAATAGTAAGTTTCCTTATTCTACTAAGTATTATATTATAATAATCATTTTAGAGATATATAACTAGTCTTTAAGGCATTTAAAGTATTATATTATTAAGTCTTTTATAGTTCTATATATATTTTCTATTTTATAAAATTCCTCTATTTATATAATAGTTTAAGTAAGCATTCTATTATATGCCTAATTATAATAGTATTATATAAAGTAATTCTTATATTATCTAATATAATAATCCTACTATCTTTACTTTATTTAATATACCTCTTTTAAAGGTAGTTATTAGTAATTTAATTAAATTAGTAGTTATTTAGTTCTTCTACCCTTTTTAAGTATTCTACTAGTAGTTACTTTAATAAGTAATACTTTAGGCATTGTTTAATTATAAATTAGAGCGTATTATTTAAGCTATATATAAGATATATTTTAATAATATATTAGTATAATATGTTAATATTTTAATTATAAGGACCTTTTATATATAAGTCTTATACTATTTAATATTAGAAGCTATTAGAGATAATAATAAGTCTATCCTTATATATAACTATTCTAGTATATTCTTAAGCCTAGTCTATTTAATAAAGAGCTAGTCTATTATTTTAAATTAGTTCTAAGTATTCTAATTATAAGGGTCTTCTTTATCCTTTCTAAGTTCTTATAATAAATTTCTATTTTAAGTATCCTTTAAATATAAAGTATAAGAGTTATTTATTAACTATTCTTTTACTATTATTAAAGTTATATTATTAACTAATAATATTAACTCTTCTATTTTCTAAGCCTTTATAATAAATAATAATATAATTAAATTCTAAAAGGTATTTAATATATTATAATTATTATCTATTAAGTTCTTAAGTAATAGTAAAGTATAAGATATTCTTATAGTCTATATAGACTTTAATCTTATATTTACTCTTTAAGAAGTAGTATTAAAATTCTTTAAAAGTATTAATAATTATAAAGAATTCTTTATTATAAATAGGGTAATTAAGTTTTATATTATGCATTTTATAGAAAAAAAAAGTAATAGAGTATAATACTCTATTATTATTTTATTATCTAATTTAAGCACTTTATATAAAGTCTAAAGAGTCTGTTTCTAATTTAATTTCTTATTTAGGATTAAAGGTTATTAAAATAAGTTTATTTAAAATAATCTTTTTAATTTTATTAAATGCATTTTTTATAATAATATCTTATTAAAAGTTTATTCCTTTTTATATAAAGTTAGTAAGTAATATAGTATATTTACTAAACCCTTTAATAAATTTTTAATAGTAATTAATAAATTTAAAGAAGGCTTATACTTTTATAATATTTATTAGTTTTAGCTATTTATTAATTATAGTAATTTTCTTTAGATCTATCTTAATCTTATTATAAGAGATTATATATTTAAGAAATTCTACTTCTAGAGTATAGAAATGACTTTTCTTTAGTTTAATTAATAACCTATAGTCTTATAATACTTATAGTACTTTATAAATATATTTAATATATTCTTCTTCTATTTTAAAGAAGATAAGGATATTATCTAAGTAGTATATAAGAAATATATTAAAGTATTCTTATAGTATATTATTAATTATTTATTAGAATATAGTTAGTATATTTATAAGTCTAAAAAGTATAATAAGGTATTTATATAGTCTAAACTTTATTCTAAAAGCAGTTTTCTATTTATATCTTTTTTTAATATAAATAAGGCTATATATATTTTTAAGATTTAGTATTATAAAGAACTTTATTCTATAGAGTTAGTCTTTAAGCTCTATAATAAGTAGTAATAAGGTTTGATCTTTTAGTATAATATTATTTAAGTAATAGTAATTTATAATAAGTTAGAATTTACTATTCTTTTTAAGAATAAATATAATTAGATAGCTAGCTAAGAACTTTAATATCCTAATATATTCTTTATATAATATGTCTTTAATATATTCCTTAAGTGTTTATAATTATATTTTATTAAGGTTAAAAATCTTATAGAATATAAGTAATACTTTATATTTTAATATAATTTCATAGTCCTATTAACTGAATTCTAATAGTCCTATTTTAAGTTCTTTTATAAAGAGTTTTTTATAGATATAATACTATATTAGTATATTCTTATAAAGTCCTTATATATAAAATATATAACTAATAAGAAAATATCTCCTTTAGCTCTTATCAGATAAGACTATAAATAATATATTCAAAATCTCCTGATTTTTAGCTTTATAATGGTATATATTATGCCTCAGAAAGCCTACCTTCCTTATACTATAACTACAAAGGACATCTATAATAAGAACCTTCAATAAGGTTAGAGTTCAAGCATCAGACATACGTCCAACAGTCCTAAAACTCGGGACACGTCTTACCCGGTTTTACTATGACAAATTGTCCAAATCCCCTGTTAGATTGGACATGTGACTGGACAGCAATCTCTCTATAAAGCTAGGGCTTTTCTCTAGCCAGTCCAGAAGGATTATCATTATCAATACATGCATTTCTCAACCAATCACATTAAACTGACTACTTTTCTAATCGTCTTTTCTTGCTCTTTCTGAATCTTCAATCCCTTTTCTGATTGGTCAATTCCTTGACCCACAATCGCCTAGTTCCACTAATAACCTTCCACTCCTTCCACTCCTTCCACTGCTATAGCCTTTACAGTTAATAACCTTTTAATATAGCCCTAAAGGAATAGGAATACTACTTACTTACTAAGCCTTATAAAAAATAACTTTAATAACTTATAAAATAGTGATTATTAAGTTAACTCTATTATAGTCCTTAAAGTCTTAGGCTAGTATAGCCTCCCTATTATATAAGATAGTAATAAATATATCTTATTCTTCCTTAGATAAAGTCTTATTCATTTAATTAACTATTTCTACTAGTCTTTCCTTTATTAACTAACTTCCTTTCTCTAGAGTAGAGAATTTAGATATAAGGAAGTTAGAATACTTACTTCCCTTTTCTATTTAGAAAGCAATCCTTACTATCTTCTTCAATTTCTAATAAGGGTCGCTTTCTAGTACTGAATTATTAGACAGTAGGTTATTAATTAAGTGGATTTTAATGCTTTTTTATTTATAGAAAGTATTTACTCTAATATACTGAGTATTTTGAATAAAAGGCTGATTTTTCTTTAATCTCTTTTTCTTAATAAGGTATCTTAATTATTCTAATTCTTCTTATACATTAGTAATAGCATTAGTATATTAAATAGCTATACTAATAGTAAGGATTTATATAACTTTAATAAAGTCTTTTTAAGAAAGCATTTAGTTCTTCTTAAGGATATTATTATCCTCTAATAGGAAGTTATCTAGCTTATAGACTATTAGAGGATTAATTATAAATAGTATTAATACTCTATACTTCACCTCCCTAAGTATAGTATATTATATTTAATTGCTCTTATAATAAGCATAATTAAGTAAATACTGCTTAGATTAAGACAGATTATAAGTTATTCTTAATTAATTAAATAATTAAATATAAGTTTACTAGCTTTAATAAATAGTATCCTTAGAATAAATAGAACTATTATTATTAAAGAGAGTGCTATATATAGCTAGATAGGTATATATATATTCCTAAAGTATAGAGTTATAATCACTTCTCTTACTATTAAGATCTTCTTTTTAAAATAGGAAGTTATAGAAGTACTAACTAGCTTAATATTAAGGCTATAGTATTAAGCTTATTTATAAGAGATAAGATTCCCTTCTAAGTTTAAATTTATTAATGCTTTTATTATAATGCCCTTAGGAACCTTTAGTTAAATAATTAATTATAAGGTGTTTTATAAGTATAATATCTTAAGTAAGTTAGATATACTTACTAAGTTAATTATTAGACTTAGAGTTAATTAATTAACTAAACTCTTTTCTAATTTTATATAATCTTAAGAGTTATTAATAAAATAGACCTTTCCTTTATTATCTTCTCCTAAGTATTATTTTAAATAAAAGTGCTTAAAAGTAGGATTATTTAAGTTAAGAAAATGATTTTTATTAAATAACTTAACTATAGTAATAGTAAATTTAATATAATTCTTAAATAAGTTCTTATTATTCTTATATAATAATACTAAGGCTGCTTAGTAATAAGAGTTATTATCTATTTAATTAATTAATTTAAATATTATTATAGTTATATATACTTTTTTCTTAAGTATAAATAGCTTAGTTAGCTATTTAAGGTTAATAAACTCTATCCTATTAACTTATTCTATTACTATAGTATAATTATTTAAATAAGCTTAGTCTAATCTTATATCTATAAGCTTAAAGATAGTATTATATAGTAAGGAGATCTTAACCCCTCTAACTATATTAAGTAAAATAGCCACAGCCTTATAGCATTAACCTTAAGCAGAGTATAGGTTATCTATTTTAAATTACTCTCTAAATTTCATTTAATTAGCCAGTTTCTAATAACTAAAGATCGTTTTAGAAGTCATATCCTCTTCTTTTATAAGGGCTATAGAGGTTAGTAGTAACTCTACTTACTCTATCTTACTTCTCTGCCTCTTATTATTATAAGTATTAATTAATACTTCTTACTTATTATTATATTCTTCTATTATTCTATAATTACCTTCTTTAGGGCTAAAGTAGACCTTTCTAAGAATAAGAGCGACTTATACTTAGTAAATAGAGAAGTACTCTTTTAATTGCTCACTCTCTTCCTCTAAATAGCTTAAGATAAAGATTAAATTAGTCCTTATAATAAGTTCTAATAAAAAAAGTAGTTATTATATTTATTTAATTAACTAATTTAGTAATATATAAGTATAGTTTATTAAATATATCTTACTTATATTATAAAGGATTTTAATTATATATAGACTTAATTAAGCTTTTAATATTTACTATTTAGATTATATAAAGAGGATTATTAGTATAAGTTAGAGTAATAACTACTAGTTATTAAATATAAGATTCCCTTTAAAAGGCTATTACTAAGTATAGTAATAAATACTACTTATAGCCTACTCTTAGTTAATAGAAACCGGCTTTAGAATTATATTCTATATACTCTTTCTTAAAGTTATATATTAAGTATTTATACTAGTTAGAGTAGTGACCTAGGACTTAATAATACTAGCATCCTTTTGCTTTATTAAATAATAAAGTAGTATTAACTATAAGTAAGGATTCATTATTTAATTAATTAAATGGATTTATTAAGACTTAGCTAATTATAATATTCCTTATAGCTTTATTATATCTTTTATAGCTTTCTTATTAGTACTGGATTGTTATAACTAAGTCTTAGTTAGTCTTCTCTATTAGGGCTAAGCGAACTTATAATAACTTAAAGCTGTATGTTAAGTTATTAATAGGGTTATTAAGAGTGATTACTAGAAATAACTGAATAGTCAAGCTAGTAAGTATTTATACTCTATAAGGAAGGATATAAGCTAGTAGCAATAGGTATTAGAAGGTTACTAGTTTAAAAGAGGTTATTATAGACTGTAGTTTTATTTAATTAAATAGATAGCTAAGACTAGATCGTTCTCTAATAGCTATGTCTATATCCAAGCAGGAAATAATATACTAATACAGAGTCTTATAGTCTATCTAACCTAATTCAATCAGACTCTTATTACTCTTTATATAGACTAATTATATAAGTTTTATAAGTAGGATATAATAAAGAGCTTATAACTAATAAAAAGTCTTTAAATCCTTTAGATAAACTATTACTATAAAGAAAGAGTGATAGTATATTAGCTATTAAATAGAACTTAGATTAGTAGTCTTTAGAATCTGAATAGTATTTATTTAGCTAAGCGTTATTTCCGGGGTTTCTTTAGAGTCTAAATCCTAGCCTTTAAATATATTCATTAGGTTCGTCTTAGCTATTATCTATTTAAATCATTAAATAGCTGATTGGACTAAGGCTTTCACTTCATTATCCGTATAGAAATAGATAAAGTACGAAGGCCATTACTCTTTAAGCACTCTATTATTTTTAGTAATGATTTTAAAGGCTTTTATATAGGCTAAGACATTTAATCTATTAAATTTATATCTTAGTCTTTATACTAAGGAATGCATTTAAGCTAGAATACTTAAAGTAATATAATTAAGCTCTGCTTCTAAGATATTTACTATAGGCATTATTATTATAGACCTATTAGTTAATAATATTAATATTAAGAAAGATAATATCCTTATAGGGTATGACTAAGGATAAGTTTATTATTACTCTTTTCATCCTTTTCTAAACTGAGTTCTATAACTTAATAAAGGGTATTATTATAAAATCAGTTAATTAAGTAAATGCGAAAGTTAAAAAGTAAAAGCATACTTTAAGAATTAGATATTTTCTAAATTACTTATCTTTATTCTTAACTATAGTCTTAAGGATTAAGAGAGTTTTATATAGATCTATTTAAAAGAAATAACTAAGGCAATTAATAGGTCCTTTATAACTAGCTATAACGTATATGATAAGCATGCGACGCATCCAAGTATGCGACGCATTTCCAATTTATACCTAAAACAGTACTTTTTTAAAAATTCTTTAAAAATTTAAACTAAGCTTAAAATAGCTTATATCTTATATATAGGTTTAATAAGTATATAAAAATAAGTAAAGATTTTTTTAGATTTTAAAAGATTTTATTTATAAACTTATTTTAAAAAATCTTATTCACACTGTTTTTTTTCTTATTTATAATTTTAAAAAGCTAAATAAATTAGTTAAAAATCTAATAAAAATGCTAAATTATGACTTTTTTAGTTACTTACTTAAAATTAATTTTCTAAAATTCCTAATACTATGCAGCCTATTTTAGAAAATTTAAAGTTTACTCTTTTAAGTATATAGTATAAGTGCGTCGCATACTTGGATGCGTCGCATGCTTATCATATACGTTATAATTAATAAGATTACTAATAATATTAGAATATTAAATAGTAAGGATAATATAAATAGTCTAAATCCTTTACTCTTAATGCTTTTTAAATAAATAGTTATAATAGGATTATTAGTAATTATCTAATTAATTGCTTATAAAGGTCTAGACTCTTTCTAAGTCTTAACTTTCTATCTTATAGTAGCTTTTCGCCTTGCTTTTATATTAGCTTTAATTATAAGTAGTATAGTTAGAATAATATTAGTACTAAGCGAAATGCTTTATAGCATTAGTAATAAATCTATTATAAATTAGTATAATAAAGAGGAGTAAAAGGCGATTTCTATTCTATCTTTAGTAAAATTAATTAATTAGCTAAAGATACTATATGCTTCTAGGTTAGAGGTATTAAGCAAGGTTATTTTTTAAGGTTAATTAGATATCCTATATCCTCCTAATCCCGCGTCCTCGCTTACTTATACTACCTTCTTTTCTATACCTAACTTAGGTCTTTACGATAGCTTAGACGTATCACTACTTGCTTAATTGATCTACTGATTAATGGGATCAATTGATCAATTAAACTAATAGCTTATTAGCCCCACCGTGACCTCCAAAATGTGTTGGGCAGGGGGACAAGAGGGACACCACCTGAAGTGACGGATGCCGTAGGGTAGGCGGGATGTATAGCAGAGCGAGGATAGACAAGACTCATAAAACAAAACAGACAAAAAGAGGGCCAGAGCAGCAATCAAGCGGCTGGCTAGAAAATAAATCAGATATTCCAATTAATCAAATAAATCTCATCATAATAACATCAAAAACAATTCAATAACTCAAAAATAAAAAGTAGGTAAGAACATGATTAATTGCTATCTGTGTCCGAGTTGTCTCTGCCTTTTATCTCAGACCAACTCCCGTTATCCTTATCAATAGCTTTATCAAGACCGGCACTCAAATTGGTCGGCCAATTAAAATGTCTGGGCCATTCTAGCTAGTGGGCCCTCAGCCCCGACACAATACTAGACTAGCGTAAGAAGAGCGCGAAGCTAGTGCGAGTAGGAGAGGCGAGAAGAAGTATGTCGCGTTTCGCTTAAGATGATGCCCCTCAGCGGCCGATCATTAGGCAGCGGGCCGTACGAAGAGCCAAACTGGGAAGTTAAAGGTGGGGTCAAAGTTATAGCGCTAGGGTCTTATACTGACCCTCGGCTATTAGAACGAATTAGAACCGGTTGGATCTAAACTCAATCAACTGGACCTCTGAATTGGCTGGTTACTAAGCACGGGGAGCGGGATCTTAGTTGAGTTGGACCCATAGTTGGAGCCGTTGGATCCTCTAACGATTGGAAGTAGTTGGTTGATTACGCACTCTGGCCAAGACTACGACATGGGATGCTATCTAGGCCAAAAACGGGTCAAGTGGAATGCGGCCATGCGGCGTTTTTATTCTCGACTCATGCGATAGCAGGAGACGTCAATATCAATATCAATATCTCTAATATAGCTTAGAGGGAAGGCATATGGGGTTCGGGTTTACAAATGGTTGTGTCGTTGGATGCGGTAAATGGGCACGCGTGGGCGTGGCAGGAGGAAAATATAAAAAGTCCATAATAAATCCGTCATAACGATGCACTTCTAACCAAGCGATCAAAAGTTTAATCAGATACTACATGCACAAACCTTCTCATTTGCCTGAGCAATGATCTTGTCTCTTCATTGTTTTGCCCAATCCCTGCCATTTCGAAACGCAATGGCTCCCTGTCGGAACGTTTCATGGTCGCTTGTTAGGGATCAGCCTTTGATCTGCTCGTTCTCGCCGTGCGGTCGGAAGTAATACTCAACCTCCCCGGCCGTTAGTAAACACAGTAGTCAGCGTGTCATTAAGGGTAATGAGTTCCTCTCCGTATTGCGTGGCCTCACGTATTAGACGGTCACGCTCCCAAGCTCGTCTCAAGGCTTGTCTACGGGCTCTGGTTTGCCTTCTGGATCGCATTTGGTCGGTCCTTGAGTCATGACTTGCCGAGATGCCATTTCTGGCGATTTTGTGGTGGGGTCGGAGCCGGCCTGGAGCCCTTGCTGGGCCAGAGCTAGGGTGGGAGCACGAACGGGAGCACGAGCAGGAGCGAAATACGGTCTAGCCTAGCGAGAGCTCGGCGAGCCCTCCCCGATCCAGTCTCGAAAGACAACCTAGTCCCACGTGACCACTTTGCGCCTAGGTGTTCCAACATGGTCCAATTCAACAGGTCCTAGCTATAGGTGCAGCTACGGAGTAGATGACTTAACCTCCAATTAAGTCATTACTTTCCCTTTTGCCTCAGCGGCGGAGAATCTGCCAGATCAGAGGAAGGTCGTAGCGCTAGCTGCCGCTTAAGCCCCTTTGGGGCCAATCCCTCACATGTACACTTTTTCTAACCAATTATAAACTTTCTCGCACTATCTCAGACTTGGATAATCCATCACCCATTTATAGTCCTTGGTCCTTAGCAGGAAACCGCTCAGTCCATCCCCCTAATGCCCCCCGCTCCCATGCAGTAGGCATTCTATCTAGTGTCTTTGGCATAGTTTCGGAGCCTGCCATTTCCCAAATGCGATGCAAGTGCTCAGAAAAAAAGCGGCGGTCGTCTTCGGAACGTGCCTCTACAGCTCCAAGAAAACAGGGCCATACCAAAGTGTATGAGCCGGGTTTGTATTTCGAGTGTTCTAACAGTACTCGTAGGTGTTGAAGGAGGCCGGTCATACGGACTTCATTTACAAGAACCACGCGCGATTCTTCTCGTAGGAGATATATTTCCGAGGCAGTGTAGTGCAGGTCGAGGTCTTGTGGCAGCATATGGTTGTCTTGCACACTGGGCCCTCCTGGGTTCAACTCCAGCGTTGATCCCATTGGGTTGGGAAACACCCGGCTGGCAGCGAATGTGTCCTCATATCCGGCCATGAAAGGGCGAGAAAAGAATGAGGTTCTAGATGGTATCGTTAGTTCGTTGTGAAAACGCATCCACGAGCGAAACAAACGTACAAGCGTGCTTGCATAGTTAGTAACTGGGCCAATGGTGATGTTAGATCCGTGGTCCCGCGGGCTGCTATAAATGATGTGAGTGTGTGATATAAAGGTCTGATATCCTCGCTGCCCGTAAATAATTCTCCTAGGATCAAGAGGCTGATGACGGCCCATGTTACGTCATCTAAAGCACTTATGCAATGAGATCTTTTACGTAGATTTCGGATGATGACGGCTCGAGTTTTCTCAGCATGTCCAAGTAAGTGTGGCATGTGTTGAGCAAGGTGAAATGCGGCAGTGGTACAGACAGCCTGCTGGATCATGGGCTCTACGTGAGCCAACGGCAACACGTAGTCTCGGTATCCGTTTCCATTGCCATCAAACGATATCATGAGAGAGGAGACTCGTTCAGCAACTAACAACGTCATTTGTGCTCAAATCATGAATAGGGTGAGCTTACAGTGGTCTAATAGAAAGCGTGTCATGGCGTCAATAGGGTCCATTATTCGCGGGATTGGACCCGACGGAGGAGTGAAGGAATGGGTTTTAGGGATAGACCAGCGGTGAGGTGCAGACCTCAAGTCATCTACAGAACCACCCGCTGGTCTGTTAGACCCAGATTGGATGACATTCCAGTAGCCACCCAAGTGTGGGTTTTCGTTGTGTGCAGTAATTAAACCTGTGTACCGTTGATTGGGTGGCGGCGTCCCGCGGCCGTGGGTAAGGGGCTTGGTTTGAGGAAACACCTCTTGAGGATTGCTCAATGTGCCTTGATTCCACCCCTGGGAGCTGTTGGATGCTAGGCGACTAGCAGCTTCAGGAGCGGGGTTGATGGTTCCCGACGAAGCCATCCGTGGATCTCCTCGAGCGATGACGGTGTTGATTGGCACAAAGCGGAAACGTACACCATACCCAGGGCATGCAAGGCCCTTTACTTTGCATTTGTTGCAATGCGGGATGGCTTTATCGCAGATGATTCGCCGTCTCATGCAGAGATAGCATCCTGTAATGACCCTAGTTGTCAGCTAAGGGGCCCCATGCACAAGGCAGTGGTGGTGGGGCGAACGTGTTGTTCCATGAGCCGCTGCATTCTCTTAGGCGGCTTGGCTCGAGAGACATACCTTTTGCAGGTTTGGAGCTACCCATCAGGATGATATGGTGGCGAAGGCCACGGGTCTTGATAACTGGGTTCCTAGGCAGGTGGGTAAGTACAGTCAGTATGTAGGTAGCTTACGATAAAGGGGTAACTTGAGGGTTAGTTTCAGTTCGAGATAGTGCCACGTGACTACCTTAAGTGTCAAACGGAGGATGCCAGCCACAGTGTTGGCCTGAGGCAGGAAGGTGGCGGCTGCCCCTCTTTTACCCTCGCGCTCGTCCTCTGTGAGCCTTTCGTTCGGAGTGTCTACGGGTTTATACTGAAAATACCAAAAATGTTCGCAGATTACGAGAGCTACTGCGCCATCTGCGCCGCGCCTCTCAGCACTGAGAACTGCCAGATCGCGGATGCGGACCCGCACACCTACGCCAAGGTCCGTCGACGGGCTCTGGACCGACGTCGCACGGAGGATAGTGCTTGGCTCTATCATTCGCTGCCGACGTCAAAGCGAACGCTAATGACGACGAGTCAGCGGACGGGCAGAGCTCAAATTCAGACGACGTCTCGGGGGGCGACCGGCAGAGTGTGTGTGAGGAGATTGTAGCGGATGACCGAATAGCGATCATTGCAGGCGAAACATCAGGAAGTCCAAGCTCGACCGACAGCGCTGACAACGACGACGAAGAAGAGTCTGTCAGCGTGTTGGAGGAAGCCCGCAGCTATGACCCGAGAATCGTTAGTGCAAATGACCTCACCTGGCTCGAAGATATTTCCGCTCTTGGATTTGATCCCAGTGCTCCAGGCGGTGCGAAGTATGCGGGGGCCTGCTTAGCCGTATGCGTTGACGGGTTTACCCACTAAGCATTATAACAGGGCTTTCCTTATCAATTCAGCCTAAGAAACTTACGGGGTAAGCATCTTACCTGAGGAGAAATATGGATAATATTGGCATCGCTCACACCACGAACCCAGGGGGACGTCGTTGGCATCGTGGACGGTAGTGAGCTGAGTCTCTACATTTCTCTCTCACCCTGCACAGATTTTAGTAGTAGAGCTAACGGACGGCTGATGTGACATTAATAGGGAGGCGATGTTTTAAATGGTAATATTAAATAGATCAACTTCATTCGCCTTACTTTCACTCAGCTCAGCTATGACTAAGATAAATACCCTGAACCCCCCCTCCCCCGCCTTTCCCTTCTACTAGGACTGTTTTACTTTTCTCTCTAAGGTCTTTACCTGAGCGTTTAGAAAGTCCTATCAAATGGTCAATTCCGTGCTGTATGACGTGATGAAGAGCCTCATTGAGAAATGGGGATCTCGCTTGATGTTGTACTACGGTGTAGTCACAGGCCACTCCCCTCAGATCAACCATGCACGACTCAGGGAGTTGAGATCAGGCAACGGCATTCGCAGGGTCCCAGCCAGCACCGCATGGTGGTGAGAGTCGTCGCCGGCCACCGCTCGACACACACAATTTATTTCACCCAGTGGCTTTCAACCAACAGGGCACTAGTTGCTTATTGTACATACCCGTTTCCCGATTTCGTCATGATCTAATAAAAACCCCTACAACGTCCAATTTCTGCTTTTACTTCATCGGTTTTTCATCGCAAACGCACATTGAAGCCCTGTTGGATAGAATGGAGACGGTCACCCGCTCCTCAATCACCATCAGTTTCTTAGGGATGAACATTATAGGGAGAAAGGACGGGGTTCGTGGTTCTGGTTCTTACTGTACCAGTATATGATACCGTAGATCATTCTCTCAAGTAGACTACCTAGTAGAGTGGGTCTCCTTTACGGAATCGTTCGGTAGGAGTACCTTGTTCCTCCGCAAGGCATAGGGCCGTACCCAATAACATAATGTGGAGCAGAGCGGACGGATGTGGGCGTAGACTTAGGCAAGAAGTGGACCAAGTCAACAAGTTGGCTCGGTGACAGTGCTGGTTCTTCTTTCTCATTTTCCAGCGGCCGCCTGGTCGATCCTCCCCGCAACGCGCACACAGTGATTGTGCCTTGAGACGCAGGCTATAGACAATCAACACCGCCATGGCGACGGGGATTAACAAACGACTAGCTTTCTAGCCCTGGAAACTTGATATATATGAAATATCGAAAGAAAAAAAAAGGAAAAAGACCACGAGTAGGAGTTGAATCGACGCGCTGCAGTGATCAGGACTGGTGAGGCGTACGGTACACTCTTCATTGTTGCACAAGCTGGGGGAGCTGACATACCGGAATTATCGTGGCTGGCGAAACAAACCATGATCACATACGGAGTACTGGGGTATTTATCTTTACTCCGCTTAAAAAGCCACGCAGGCGAAAAAAGAAAAAAAAGCAATCTGAGCCTCAGAGGGTGACAAGGATGGGGACGGCAGAATCATGGCGAGGTGGTATGGCTCCTGGAAATGACTGGTCTTTTCAATCGGTTCCTACCGCTGACGAAATAGAGGATATCTAAGCTACCTTGTTTTCACTTTCGCAAGGCTCTTCCAGTAGCATCCATTGTAGCTCTTCCTTCTTATCCAATGGTCCATCGAAAAAAGGCGATTCGCGGTCGGCTATAGCAACACACGCCGAACTATCCACGCCATGAACGCTATCAATGTTCCATTCTTCTCGGGCTGTGCGGCTGAAGCTTAAGGCTCTCTTTTATGTCTGTGGTAGCCGGGTTCAACCTCCCAAGTACAAGTCCACCAACACACTCACCTAACACAGTCGTGTGCCCCTTTTGTACTCTTGGAAAAGGAGGACTATGGGAATGCACCGCTCGAGCTACCTCGACCATGTCAACACGACTGATCGGTATGCATTGAATCGCAGTCTCCAGCTTCAAGTCGGCACACGTGATTACATCCCTGCTCTCCCGGTGCTAACCTGCCTTCCTTCTCTTGCCGTAGCCAGGGAGCGTACCAGTGACGTTTCTTTGAGACCTGGGCAGAGGTAGAGTGAAACGACTCCAGATCCCTCGGGGTGCTCTGGAAAGTAGGAAAGCCCAGTCGATGCAGGACCCGTTCAATCGGCGCCTTGAGGAGCGGGGCGGAAGCAGCTACTACGAGGATGAATTCCTCTATCCGACACCATAGCAGTACAGGCATCGCTTGTCGGAAGGTGTCAGGGGATGTGAAATCGGTCATATTCATATGGATGACTTTCATCACGCCGGCGCCAGTCGCAATGAGACCGAGCCCCATCAGGGCAGTGATGAGACACCGCTCCACGACATGCCTGCTCAACCTCCAAATCAGGAACATGGGCATGATGGCAACCGCCAAGTCGCCGGCTATTCCAATTCCTTTGATGAATCAGTAACTGTAGTCTAAGAGCTGTGTTGCGGATGCTTACCTACGATCAGGTAGCCAATTATCCAGGCTTGCTTTGGGTGTACACATTGCCTATTGGGACCTTGTTCCCATAGGGCCTGGATCGGATGACATTGTAGCAGGTGAAAGAGCTCACTAGCAAGAAGAGTTGCTGCTTGAAAAAAAAGGGTGGCCCAGAGGATTAGCTTCCACCCTGTTGATGTTGCAAACTGGAGCAAGAGGCATGCGACAGAGATTCTGGCAAAAGACGCCGACCACCGTCCCACAAAAACGAGCCCGAACAGAAGCTTGGAGATTTTGACGATATCTTCAGGAGTAAGATAATAGTTGGGACTCCCGAGCCCATTGTCAATGGCTGTCGCAAACAATGAGTACGCAATGATTTCTGCAACCTGCTCAAGCGATCAGAGTCCAATGGTCTTCATCGTGCTCTTTCTGCTACTCACCACAGCAGCCGACAGCATGTAGTCCGAAGCGTTCAGCTTGTAAGTCGGAACCACGCGAGTGTAGATTCTCACCAGGAAGAGAAGGATGCCAAGAGCAAAAATTGGGGTAATTATTGCGAGATTGCGTAGCCCAAGGTCGTCCACGGGGGGAGCATGTTGACCCATTGCAGGCAACAATCGGTCACTCTTTACTTCTCACGGTTGGTTCAGGACCATACTATGATCCAAAAGCAGTCTCTGCGAGAACGAAGAAGCTCGAATCCTAATTTGCGAGACAGTGCAAGTATAGACCCCAACTTTAGAGGTAAGGGACTGTAGTGAAAGGAGAACTTCTCGCCACCAGTGTTGGGATCATAGCTAGTAGGCGGGAAGCACCCTTTGGACAAAGCGATGGTACCGTCCCCGGGTTCTTATGCGCCTACGCGTCCTGGTGAGTTGGGGGCATGCTAATATGCACGTAGGTTCCCGAACTGGCCAAACGCGAATCCGCCATGGCATCCGCGTCCACACTCCAAAAAGAAAAAGGGGGAAGGGGAAATGGCCTGGTGGCGCACTAATGACCTGCTAGCAGTATCGTTAACTTGAAATACATACATGCTACGGAGGGACATTTCAAAAAAATTCATCCCAAGCTAAAGACGCCACCTCCCTTAATCCTTGTCGGTTACCTGAGGTACAAAGGGGATGAGCCAGTATTTCTACAACATCCGCTACGACCCTATAGCTTTAGCGGGAGTAGGTACTAGAGGAAACACGTTGTGCTATGATCCTTAGTCGTCTGGGGTTTGCGTAAAATGAGAAGTACTTAACGGACTTACCTTTGGCTTGATTGGTTGCCTTAATCTTATAGCTTTTTCGTGACAAAACTTTTGAAATGGACATTGTATATACCAACAAACACGACGATTGAACAAGGACGCTTCTAGAAATAAAGGAAATCTTTCGTTAATAATTGGCTTCCAGTCACATCATCCAACTCCGCTCGTCCCTGCGAGTGCTAGTGGATGGGTAGGAGAATGACCTGTACGTGGGGTTTTAATTTTTGCTTTTTTTGGGCACCCATGAGTAGTCTTCGATACCTCTTTGTTTGGTATAGAATGTAGGACGCGGGTGTGTACCCAGGACTACCTATGGGTACCCAAAAAAGCAAATATTGAAACCCTACCTGTACGTTGGACAGCCAGCCACTGGAGATGACGGAATTGCCCGTCTTCCCTCAGCGGTCTCCGGTTGCATGACTCGGCAAAGCTGATTGCCACCTTCGCGCCGCTTCTCTCCTTGAACCGCGGGTGTGGTTGCTCAGAGCTTGACTGACAGAGATGCTGTCGAGAAATACCTGGCGGTATATTGTCGCTCTGTTGAGTTTGGAAAGGCACAGCTGTCACTTCAGCAAGGTAAAGCAAGTGGTGTCATTTAAGCATTGGCGTTGGCACACTTGGCGTGGCCTATCATGGAGGCTGAAGGGTGGCAAAGTGGGCGAGGCGGAGCCACGGAATAACATTCAGGACGCGCCAACTGTCCAGTCTCCTGGGGGGTCTGGAGGTAGAGAGGCCCGAAAGATGCAACCGCTTCAAAAGAGTCCGGCCCCGTACGGTTTTGTAGTGTGGATCTGTTGGATAGCATAGGTGACCACGATGATGACCCTGTAACGTGTGTGTGTGTTGTGTAGCTTCTCCTTAAGCTCCCGCCACTTAAGGTCAGGGAGGTATAGCTGTTCCTGGCTTCCTAGTATGGTCTAGCCTAGTAAGGGCTCGGCGAGCCCTCCCCGATTCGGTCCCGAAAGACCACCTAGTCTCACGTGACCACCCTGCGCCTAGGTGCTCCAACATGGTCCAATTTAACAAATTATAACACACAATTCCTATGCTTTTCACCGCGGCCTAGCTTTCAATGGGTTTCCTAGGAGTTCCGCTTAAAAGCGAATTTCCACGTTCTATCAGGAGTTACCGTACCCACAGTGGCTGACGTCTTCCGAGCCTCAGGGGAACGACGGCAAAGTTTATCCGACCGCGCACAGAAAGATTGACGTTGTTGCAAGGATTGGACATGAACGGCAGCCACAGCAATTTTCCAGGGAAATTCTCAGGCCACGCAGCAGGACGAGAGGCCGCAGCCATTGCAGCCAAACACAGTGGCAGTTCCATCACCGAAGGCACCTCCCAATCGACCGGCGTAGCCAGGAGTGGGGCATGGAGGGTCTGTCAAGTCTGCAAGGTCTACAGGCGAAAGGTAAAGATGTTAAAATGAGCATATTGTATTGGTTGGAAGAAGAAAACTAGCGCTAACCAGCGGAAGCTGTTGACAAGAAGACATCCAAATCCCAGCCACCAGTTGATCGGAATAGCCATTGATCCGTCAAGCAACGGATCTCAACAAAAGAAAGGTCACAAGCGTACTAGACCGGAAGATAAAGATGGATCGACGGATTCTTGTCCTCTTGGCCTTGACCATCAACACTTGTATTTCTGCTTCTATACAAGGGTATTTTGTGATTTATCATGTTCTCAGGCGTATTAGCAAGCACTTGATCCAGAGAGTGCATGATGCGGGAGGCGGTCCCAGCTTGCACTGTGAATAAGTTGACACTTTTGATCACATCTTACATTTCCACAAGGTGTGCTAGTATTTCGCCGTCTTCGCCTATCAACGAAGCCTAGTTGTAATCAGTGGATCAAGACTCGCGAACATTATTGGTGGGTGGTATTTCTCATAGCCTAGGTGCCCAACTATCTCTGACGAGACACATCCACCCACGGAAAGAAGTCACAGAGAGTTAATATTGGTCCAGAAAACGGTATACTCAGTAACGCAAAAAGCATGGCAAGATAATTGTCCTACGGCCTCATGCGTGTCAATGGTCGTCGAGTCGAGATTGTGGAGCCATCAAATTGAGTTGTGCAATCATGTGCCAAAAAAGCCCATCGAAAAAGATCAACAGATCAGATTTCTGTCATGCTGGCTTGTGGTGTGGGTCACTCTACTGCTGTAGAAACTCACCCAATCTGAAAGCCATTGGTAATGGAAAGTTGGACGCAAACTCAGAACGTCTCATGATAAATTGTGACGTAAGAAGTCGGATATTTCCATGTGTATATTCTGTGTACTTTCTGCGAATGAACAAGCATGTGATTGTCCTGCGATATACTCCACTTATCGTATTGACTTGTTCATGAACAATGTCGCTCATTTTCTCTGCACGCTTTGAAATTGATTGAGATATCCATAAAAATCATCATAAATCATCGTTAGTACATACACCATATCGCACGGTGAGCTCAGTCATTGCGTAGAGCGATTCTTTCTTCTGAGTTCAAGCCCCTGAACTGGTGCGCAACCAGAAAAAGGTGACGTCACCTATAAATAAAGATTTGCTGCGATAACATTCCCAGTGCCAATACAATGTGTAATTACCAATTCTGAGCACCGCATGCTGCATCTATGGCTGCTTGTGGATTGGGTGCTGCCTGTCCCGTTCTCGGCAGTCCCGGCCTGCTCATAAGCGTCTGATTTATTCTTGTGACTGCGAGAAAAGAAGTATTAGTTCGAAATAACCCTAGACCATAGATTCAGATTTATTAACTTACTGTGAAGTTTTTCGGCTTGTTCTTAGCACTCTGGATTGTCCCCTTTACATGGATGTAAATCTGACAGACCCCGCTTTGACCAACAGGTGTTGGCATCATAATCAGACCGCTGGAGAAACGCCAGCTAGTCATGTCCCACACAGGGGTTATTGCCTCCAATCAACTGGCGCTGTTGGAGGACCGCCACTATGCATGGCGTTATTGTGGTGGTGGCAACTTTCTTCAAGGCCATGGGGTATCGGGGACCATTTGGCGCTGCCAGACATCGCTAATCGTGACTTCCCACCCACTTTGTCCTGCCAGCGTTTATATAAGCCTGTATGTATCCACTTGGCGCATGCCGAGTCTCTGCTCCCAAAATCTCGCCTTAATTTCTTTCATATTTCTGTCAACTATCCAGAACCGCCATCAGAATGGGCAAGTCGCCTCAAGGTGATGACACTGACATTGGGCCAAGGACGTTGGCTATTCTCTTAGCTGGTTTTGTTCTGTGCCTGCTCCTCTACGCATCTCGGATTTACACGCACCTAGTGCCTAAGAGAAGATTGAAAACACCAGATTTTCTCATCTCCTTAGCTGTGGTTAGTCCGTCGGGCAACATCGCTGAAGTGTAAAATAAATATTGATTGCCCCTATAGGTACTAGAGATTCCCGCTCTAGTCTTACTAGGGCTTGCTATAACCAAGGGACTTGGCCGCCCCAGCTATTACATCTCGCCAGAAGCGAATACTGAGATAAAGTATTACCAGTTTTGGCTGTCCGTCCTGGCCATTTGGGTTGCATATCTCGCAAGGATGTCGACAGCATGTCTGCTTCTCCAATTCGACCCGTCTATTCAATGGAGAATCGTTCTTTACGCTTTTATTTTCATCCAAATTGCAGCGCCATTCTCTTTCAATCTAGCCCAGTTCCTTCGATGTTCTCCCCTCCGCGCTATGTGGGAACAAATGCCTGACGCCAAATGCTGGACGCAAGTACAATCTAACGTTTTTTTTTATATAGTTGTTATCGGTAAGTGTGCTAGACAGGCTAGGTGAATGAAGAATGGGATGCTAAATTTTACCAGGAACCGCAGCTGTTAGTGATGCAACGTTTGCTATCATGCCCATACTTTTCATCTGGAAATTAAGTAGGCCTCGGATAGAACGCGTCCTTGTAATCATCCTGATGGCAATGGGCCTTTGCGCATTGGCTACCGTCATTGTCAGATCGGTGAACACGGGGCGTAGGGATTCGACCAAGGATGCGATGCGAAACACGATTTTCCTGATAACCATGTGCCGTGTGGAGGACTTTATCCTCATTGCCGCGGCTTGTGCTCCCTTCCTCAAAGGTCCCATAGAGCGTTGCATTCACAGTAAATTCGGCGTCCCGATATTTCACAATGTACCGCGAGACTTGAGCTTGATCCGCTCTAGTCCCCAAGATGCTAGTGGCAATTCTTCGAACAACATGCGGGCAGATTGCTCAAGCGAGTCTTGGGAGGAGCATGGGTAGAGAATATTGTCAGAATAGGAGACTGTGCGTAGGCTTAGGCTATAGGGTCAGGTTAGGGCTGGGCTGGGCTGGGCCAGGCTCAGGCTCAGGCTCAGGTCCAGGTCCAGGTCCAGGTCCAGGTCCAGGTCCAGGTCCAGGTCCAGGTCCAGGTCCAGGTCCAGGTCCAGGTCCAGGCTAGGCTAGGGCGAGAACAGGGCCAGGAACGCACAGAAGGCATAGGATGTATTGAGGTAGAGCTAGAAGGATTATATTCTTTCCTGTTTTATAATAGTAATAGCATAGTCCGCGTGCTATCATTCATTTTACGTTAGGAGAGGAATCTTGCTCTTAAGTGTGAAATTCTAAGTAAGCAAATGTACGGAGGCAAGTTGAACTCTGACAAATGCGCAAATGACCCGACTGCATGCAGCAGAGGGATTTCTATGGGGTTTGATAGTTCTTTAGGTACACTTGAGTGGCTTGAGTCGGTTGGAGCACTTTGGCAATTATCGATATTATCTGCGACAGTCACCCGAGCCTGGAATGACATTAGTTTATGACTGCTATTATTAGCTGATAGAGCTCTCTGATCTTTCGTTTTTTATGTGAGCTGAGTGCCTCTCCAAAAATTTCCACGCAATCATAAGGCATTTTTTGTGGACGAGAACTCGTAATTGCCATAGCATCGCGGCCTGCTGTAAGAGGGTTGGCGAGAAGCTCGTCTATCCTCTCGTGGAAGAAATGTTGTTGAGTTGTCCGGTCATTAAACATCGCAGCCAACATTCCAGGGTCCGGTCGATAGGAAACAGCCCTGTTAGTGCGCCCCCCATTCGGTTGACATATTGGTGATTGTTAGCCGGCTATCCACATCTCCTCAGAGCTGGTGAAGTCGATGGCATGATTGAGCATCTCGCCATTTCGAAATAGTCCACATCACGCGAATCACATCTCTGCCTGTCACGCCTACTGGCAGCGTCCCCATGAATGTTACCCGCGCGATGCGCGGGATCTGTGACCACGTCTAAAGCAAGCTGATCATCCCAATGAAAGTGTCCCTATTGATAAAACCAAAGGTATATCAGGAATATATTCGCGCTTACTGGGAGGCCTAGTTTTATTATAGAACCAGGTACGGGAAGTTACCAGCCGTGTCCACATCATCTCATCGTGTGCAGTTGTTCTGTTTTCCCTCTGTCCGATTTTTCAGGCGTTTGGATTATTTCCACAGTGGAGCCAGCCAAGCTCCCACTGTCGTCCCGATCCCTAAAATATGTTGCCTTGGGCGCCCTACTGTGTAGCTCGATGAAGTCTGCTGGATTTGGCTTGGGAGGATCGTGGGGGTGCTTTGAGTCGGTCCTGCCCGCGCCGGAACGCCGGGCGACTTGGGCAGATGAGGAGGAGATGCCATAGATGTACTTCCTGGTGAAAGCAGACGACGCGCCAGGCAAGACGCCAATCACAATGCAAGTCGTGATCTCGGCTTGCGAGAGCAGCATGATCTTCTCGATGCTATGGCTTGCGTCGGTTGCGAGGAGGACTATTCTCGCAATCGTGACGGCGATTGAAACTAGTCCAAGGCTGTAAACCATGTACACTGCGATCCGGAGCCGTCGTTCGGACACCTTGGCTAGTGCTGGGAATGGCAAGACGCAAACTGCCACCCGTGTTAGCATACCAATGGATAGAAATATGGCATTAGAGTAGACACACGAATAATATCAGTAGTAAGATGAATCGCGTTATGGACCCACTGCATCATTGTCAGCCCTTGCAAGCTGAGAGCAATAGTTTATTCCATATGTACTGACAAAATCAAAAGACTTGACAATAGGACGGCAGCCTGGGCCCGTCGGCGGCGCCCATCGTTTTGGAACGGGCAAGCACCCAAGCACTAAGACAATGTAGATGACGGGCAGCGTAATAACCATCAACCAGAACGTGCAAATCGCCCAAAAATGCACCCGTGGAAGCATCCGTGTGAGTTCGATATGAAGGAGACTGATGGAAATTTTCACACTCCAAAGAGCGCCAAAGTGGAGGATGGCTCCCACAAAGAACATCTGCAAGCATGATCAGATTCCGTAGCAAGAGAATTGGGGTTACCAGTGGTCAACCTTTCCGATTTCAACGACGTTCATGGGATTTTGTTCTAGAGTTTGAAGTAGACTGTATACGCGAACCTGCAACCCAGTACTGACGATTTGTAGAAGCTACAACGGGCCGACTGTCAGTGAAAGATAGCAGTGCAAGGCAGTGGTTCTAGACCACATACGAGAGCCCACATAAGTGTGTATTCCATGGACTTGTGTTGTTTCGCCTTGATGACCCGGACCCAGACTCGAAGACAATACGCCGAGATGGATATGACGAGCAACACGGTCGTTATTACCTAAGCGGATAAAGGGGATTAGAGCGCACGTTGTGTAGACCGGAAGGAAGCGGCACTCACTACATTGACGGTGAACATGTTGGCGGATTTCCCCGCAGCCGGTGTTAAAGCACAACGACCAAAGATTAGAGAAGCTTGTCGAAATGGCTCACTTGCCCCCCGGATAGAAAGGACCGCCGGATGATGTCCTCCACCTCCCGGACCTTATATTCAACAGCAGGGGCATGGGTTAAGGTTGAATAACTAGTTGTGGGATTTGGTGCGTTAGGGTGGTAGATGTGTTGCAGGGAGCTAGAATATGATTGGTTGTAAGAGACCCGCAATAGGGGCTCTGGTCTAAAGTCTGACCGCCAAGCTCCCTTTCGTCGGAAAATTAGGCTCTTTCGATCTCTCTACCGTATGCGCTTATTGGGCTATTTCGCGTAGCTAGTGACAAGATGGGATGAGATAAGCTTAACCGAACCCTTCCACATACCTTGCCCACAACAACCTAACCTAATAAAACGACATCTTTGCCGATCCCTTGTGCCTGCCCTTTCACAGCCACAAATACGGAGTAGACCTTTCATAAATGTACCGTGGATGTCGTCTGTGCGCCAACACCACGCTTCTCTGGTGCCACCAAGCAAGAGGTCCATTCCCTTGCCATAAAAGCCATCGGGGGCATTCTCGCCTGCATACGGACATTCGGCCGTCCTCGCGGCGGGGAAATTTCCCAGCCGTCCGGCCCGTGGTGTAAGTAGATAATCTGACTCATGTCCCGATGACAGAGTAATAGTACATAGTAGTATTACGATATGATCATACTAATGTTGACACTCTAGAGAACTTGTTCACAGCGAGTGGTAAAGTGTCCCCCTGGGTTAAGCTATCTCCAGGACTGGAAGTCCGCAGGCTCGCATCCATGAATCGCCGACTTGGCCAAGATCCAGTGAAGGCCAGGCAATAATTAACACTGCAATTATACTATTACGTGAGAGCTTGGCGCCACTCGATTCGCGTGTGGATGCGTCAAAGCAATGTTAACTTGAACCTTACCCCGTGGGGTTGACGAAGCTAGCAAGTTAGCCCCCACTCTCCAATCGGAGGGCAACATTACTTGTCACTGCGTCGCATCCCTTTGCAACAGCTAAGGCATACTGGTCGTACCGATCCACTTTATTCTCCACTATCCTGTCTATCAGAAGAACAAAAGCGGTACTATTACTAGTGGGGAATACTGCCTGCTAGCTGTGAGAGCGATGTTGCGATTAGTACTCTGAGATAGTGAGGAGACTTCTATCCTAACCTAATTTCAGTGATATATGATGTATCCAATATTCAGCGTATCATAATGGCTAAAAAAGCAAAATCAGTGGATCGGTACGGCCAGTATACCTTAGCTGTTGCAAAGGGATGTGTAACCGCCACTGTCACGGCCTGGTCCTCCGGACAGTTGATAAAGCAGCTGGTGCACCTCGTTGATTGCTACGATTGCGATCAATGCTAGAGGTGCGCCGTAACAGCCACCTTGAGACTCTGTATAAGCCAACATTATCAATTCAAGCCCAATCTGTTTCAAATTTGAATCCTATGATATTTAACTCTCATAATACCTCTAATTTCGGCTAAATTCTGGGCAGCTGCGGCTCGTACGGCGTGTGCCTATCTTTCCTGTGATCGTGTCACATAGACAACTCATAAGAACCCCGCTCTGCCTCGCAAGCTAAGTATTATAGACCCGTGAAAGTAAAAGAAGAAAGAAAAGAGCTTTATAAGCAGTTAAGAGACTTTTGGCAGGTGACTACATGTGCTGGTAGAGTTTGCATATGACCATGTTTTTGCTTTTTGGGGTTTGAGATGCTGTGCATTGTCACGGCCTGGGTCGGCGGCCCTGCGGCCTACAACAGGGGACCCACTTGCCCCGGAGCGGAACAATTGGCCCACCGATGGATCACCACGGGACCCGCTAGGATCACCAGTGATCTAGGACAACTGCCAGTGATCCACCTAGTATATAGTCATCTGAGAAGTGCACATCTAGTATGGGCAGCTCCTTAGCTATCAATAACACTTGGTTACATTGAGTACCTCAGACTCTACTATTACTAGACGTGACATTGTTCAAGTACGACATGCCTGATTCATTGTTATTGAAACGACCTTGGCGGACGAAGAAGAAACCACACCCAAATGGCTAGCTATCTTTCTGGGGCCACTGGGGCCAATCGTGACTGACGCCGTCTCGCCGCCTCCAGCAGAGGTCGGCAGCGGCTGCTTCTAGCACTACCGCAGGTGAAGATGACGGGCCGGTCTCTTCAAGATAGCTAGGAAAGTGTCTAATTAGACGCTTTATCGGGTTGGATCGCCGCTGCGGATTGTGGTAAGGCTTGAAAAGATGAAGGTTGCAGCGGCAGATCCGGGCTTGGGTAGAAGACCGCGGACGCGGTCAGTCAGCTCGTAAGAAAAGGGCATCCTCAGCCAGATTCGAAGAGGTCTGATAGAAAGTAAGAAATCTATAATGAAATTAATAGTCATACAGTCTAGAAAATAATAGTGCTATCCAGTCCTACAGCTAAGAGGCTTCTCTGCCTCCCTAGCTATTAAAGCTAATATTTATTATAATAGTCTTATTCTTAAAAAATCCCTAGAAAAATCCCAAGACTTAAGGAGTTAAATCTCTAGTCCTTATAACTCTATCTAACCCCTATCCTGCCATAATCGCATCATACCTCCCCCTACAAGACGATTACTATCCCTAGCCAGCCCTAGGCTTATAGCTATAAACTCCTTCTACCTTACTTCTATGCGTCTTAATCCACCTCCCCTACGACTAGAAGTATCTAATTAGACACCTCCCTCACTCCTCACTCTCTTATTCCTTATGTTTACCTTCTTACTAATAGTAACGCTCTTTCTAACTTATCTTAAGTAGTAGTAGCTAGAAGGCTTATCTATAAGTAGTGTTAATAATAGCCTCTTACTAGTCCAGTATGACCAGTCCTTTAGGAATATACTTAGTATATATACTTAAGACTAGTAAATACTATATAATTTAGTTAGGAATCTATAGTAACTCTATTATATTTATAGTAATTATTATTTTTTATACTCTTTTTTCTATCTTTAGATTAGTATAGAAGTTCTAGCCTTATGTAATTATCTTATTAATTACTATAATTAGCTCTGCTTTATAAATATAAGTATTAAGGGCTTATTATAGTCTTTTATAAAAAGAGTTAAAAGAGGCTAATTTATAGCTTTTTAATAAGTATGCGTTTTATATAGATTAGTTACTAATAGATAGTATATATATAAAGAGTGATATAATACTACTATTATCGCTTTTAGTAATAAATTAAGTAATAGGCTTCTTCTTACTTACTTCTAAAGCTAATTAAAATAGCTAGTTTAGTTTAGTAATTGCGATCTTAAGTAGGTATTAGCTATCCAGCTTTACTATTATTAGTAGCTCTAAAGCAAATGCTTATACCTATATATAAGGAGTTCTTACTATACTACTTATAAAAGAGTTAAGAAGAGTTTATTATAAGTAACTATTTATAATAATTATACTATATTACTTATAAGTATTAGTAATTATCTTAGAGATCTAATTATAAACTCTTTTAGCTATAATTAGAATAGGACTAGAGTATTAATATAAAAGCTTAAAGAAGCAGTCTAGCTTCTTAACTATTTAATAATCATTACTAATTATAAGGTTATTAATATTCTACTAATTAATTACTTTCAGCCTTCTTATATTAATATAAAAGTTAGATGTTTTTAAGACTATAATAAGATTAAATAGTATATAAATAGTACTATAATTACTTAAGATATTAATAAGTTATCTATCTTATATAACCTTACTATTCTATATGCTTAGTTTATCTAAAATAGTATATCTAATAAACCTTAAGACTCTATTAATACTTAAAGTATATAATTTATCCTACTTCTTCTTTAGACCTATATACTTTATAACCTAGTTATAAGCTAATAAGTTAAAAGAGCTAAATTTAGCGCTCTTATAAAGAGAGTTAAACTTAAGGGTTTTAACTAGTATTACTTCTACTATCTACTAGTAGGATAGCCTAATCATTCTTTAGAAACTTTAAATAAGTAAGAAGATATAAAAGTAATTATATTCCTAACTGCCTTCTTAGTAAGTAGCTAGCATTCTATAGACCTTAAAGTTCTAAGGCTTTCCATTCTATATAAGAATCTCCTTTTAAGCTATTACTAAAGCTTAGAACCACTCTATTTTCTTATCTTCTAGTATATTAAAAAGGAATAACTACTCGCATTTAGCATTTTAGATAAACGCAGACTAGTAGCAGCAGGCCTAATAGTAGAATAACTTAATATAGAATCGCTAGCTATAAAATCGATCCACTATTAGTTAAAAACCTAGTTATAAGCGGTTATTATTAATGATTATCTCTTATAAAAGCTACTAATAAAAGAAGGGGCTGGCTTTCTTTTAGTTACTTTTAATAGTAGAGGATTTAAGTATAATTAAGCCGTTAGCTATAGTTATAATATCCTAGAGGCTATATATAAGTATGCTTATAAAGGCAAGGAGTTAGTCATTACTTATTAAGTCCTGCTTCTCTCTAGTCTTTAGAAGAGACTAAAGAACCTTATAATAAAGTGCTTAGCTTATACTATTAGATTTGTTAAAGTCAGGAGGAGGAGGCACTAAAGAGGCCTAGTGTTAGATAGATTCTTTATTATTAAAGGCTAGCTACTTATCTTAGTACTAGTCCTAGTATAACCAGTTTTCATATTACTAGATTATAGTAGCTTAGTTATTAATTAGGGTAGCTGTTTTCTAAGTAGAGATAATATCTCTAGGGTATAGGAAGCTACTATTACTACCCTTATTTTTAACTAGTTCTTACTAGAGTTTAATATTCTTATTTAAGAAGAAGAGGCTGTTCTCCCTTTCTATAGCTATAGGCATTATATTTAGCATTGATTAGCTAGTTATAGTAATAGGAAATTAGACATAGTTACTAAATAGTATATAATAAGATAATATTAAAGAAATCGAAAAGATAGGGCTTATATTATAAGCATGGCTATAGAAAAGTGATTGCTTAGTAGTATTATAAAGAGTTAAAAAGAGAGGTTAGCTATATAGCTATAAGGTTATTACTTTAAAGTGAGCTATAGGCCCTGCTTTTATAGTTACTGTATGTTTATTTTAAGTCTTTTAATATAAATTATACTAAACTCTCTAGTCATAAGAAACACTGTTCTTAGAGCTCTAGTACTTATATAGTAAACACTTAGGCTTTTTAGGCCTAACCCCCTCTTTTTCTTCCTTCTTGCATTTTTTATAGCTTCTTTCTTTTCTTCTTCTTTTATTATTATTATTACTTTCACCTTTTCTATCTTTTCAAACTACTATTATAATATTAACCTAATCAGCTTCTTTTTATAATGCCTTTAATAAGGATAAGCTTACTATTCTTTAGAATATCCCTCCTTAATACCTTCTTAATATATGCAGCCTAGCTAAGTATAATATAAACATTAATACCTTTAACCTATAGTTCACTACCTATTAGTATAACCGTAATGCTCTCTCTCTTTAAGCATTCTCTATTTTCAGACTTTTAACTCTAGATTGACTTATAAGTGTTCTCTTTCTCTAGCTTCTTCTAGAATCTTTTATCTAATTAGACGCTTTCTTAGATAATTACTAACTTCTGAGTCTAGTTCTGTAGCTATCTTGCCTTTAATTGCCTTAGTTAACCGCTTTATATTAAGATTAAGCTCGCTTTTCTATTTAAAGTTAACTTATATAACTATTTAACCTAGCTTCTTACTAAGATCGGATAATTTAAGGATTCTACTATTAAGGCTAGTGTCTAGTTATTATAGACTGTATTAGCTTACTTAGTATATATCCTTACTAAGTAGTCTCACTCTGCTAGTTACTTTCTTATATCTTTTAATAAGGCTCTTTATTATATTAAAGCCTTATTTATAGCTCTTATTAAGAATACTAATCTGATTATATATTATTACTGCCTTTCTAGCTATTTTTCTTATATAATATGCTTTTAGAGCTATATTCTAATCCCTTTCTATACTTATATCTTATATTCTACTTTTATAAATAGCTAATATACTAATTACATTTAGTATAACTATTCTAACTATAATTAGAAATAGCTAACTGGCTATATTCTAATTAGTTACTATTAAGGTCTTTATAATTATTCTCTAAGTAGTACTAAAACTACTAAGTCTTATGCTCCTAGCTTCTAAACTACTAATATGCTTAACCCTGCGTCTTACTCTTAAATCATTACTAACTACCTAACTAAAGGAGGTTCTACGGCTAATTAAGTTACTATATACTAAGCAGCTGCTCGATCTGCCTAAGTTTTAAGAGATAGGTTCTATCCGTTTTAAACGCTATTTATAATATTTTTCTTATTAGAATCTCTCCGTTTTTAATATTATTTTAGGTCTTTTAAGAAAGATAGTATAGAAATCTAATAGTTCTTTCGCTTTATAGTATTTCTATTTGCCTTCTTACTCCTATCTTTATAATCGCTTTTAGACCTAGCTATACTACTTTATCTGCTTCTTTATATAGAAGCCTAGCTATCTTTAGTACGCTTTCTATATCCCTAAGTGTCTAATTAGACACTTCTTTAGTTAATATACTTATCCTTTTGATCTTAAGGCATCTTAGGGATTTATACTTTTATATCTATTTAGAGTCCTTTTTATAACTAGATAAGCTTACTTATCTGCTCTTCCTAAGCCTCAGTCTATGAGTTTAATAGTTTCTCTTCTATCTAGTAGTTAAGTGTCTTATTAAATACTTTTCTATCAGTTCTTACTTAAAAATCCTAATTAAATGGCTTTAGAATCTTATTATCTTTATTACTAGCTTACTATCTCTAGCTATCCTTAATGAACTGTTTTAGCCAGTCACTGTTATTTATCCTTAGGATTCTTATACTATTTAAAGTCTTAATAATATATGTTTTCTTATCCTTAAAGGCTTCTTTAACCCTAAAAGGTCCTAGCTATCTAGGCTTGAGTTTGGCTATAGTAAATATATTATTATAATTTCGGATATTATATTATAAGAATAGGTCTCCTTTCTTTAGGAGTGACTTATAAAGCTAGAAAGTATTCCTTTTAGTAGCCTTTTGAGCGTTATTATATCTATAAGTAGTAACTTTCTCTCTAGCTTCTTCTATATCTTTCTATTATCTCTTTAGAATCCTGATCCTGGCTAGGATCACTTCTTCTATTAATTTGACTTTATCTTAGTCAATCAGTTACTAAGTAAGGACTTTAACTTCTATTAGGAGGATTGGCTCCTATTTGTAGAGTAAGAAAAAGGGCAATCTCCTATAAGATCCTCAGACTACAGACCTATTTATTAATAGCGCTTTTTTAACTAAATAAACCTATTTACTTAATATCTCAATCTTTTTAAAGTAATTAATTATAAAGATATAGCTAACTTTAATAATACTATTAGCTTTTAAGTTATAGACTGCGATTTTTACTATAGAAATACTAAGCTTATTTAAATCCTTTAGAATACCTTTTTAGATTTCTTTTTTATTATTAATAATAATTCTTAATAGTATACTATAGTAATAAATAATCGTTTTTATAAACTTTTTAATATAGTAAGCTAATAGATATAGTATTACTATAGCTTTAATCTATTTAATAAGGTTATATTATACTTTTAGTAAGAACTTTATTCTATTATTAAAAGGTAAGTGCTAGCTATTTATATAGATCTTTATTATTAAATACTAAGGGGCTATTAGTATTAACTCTTTAGCAGTTCATTATACTATATAAAATTAGCAGGTTAGATAAGTATCTATTATTTCTTCTAGATCCTATCTTATGCTTTATTAGAAATAGTAATATCTGAGCAGTTTTTAAGTAATTAATCGTCCTTTATAACTTCCTTCTAAGTAATAGGATCTTATTAAACGCTTTTAAACCTTAGGAGAGTTAATAATGAGTATAGGGTCCTCCTCTTCCTTTAGTCCTTTACGCTAGATCCAGCCTCTTTAGATAAAGTACTAAGTAGCTTTTTTAACTAATTATTAATAGTCTTTAGTAGCCATTCTTTTAGGTCTTTATAATATTATAAGGAATTTAGCTAGTACTAGCTATTAATTAGTATAATTATCTTCTAAAGGCGTCTCTTTAGATCTGAATAGGATAATATTAAAGTAAGTATTAATAAATTCCTTTATATCCTTTTTAGCTTCTCTATTCTATTAATCGGATTTACTTACTAGCTTTTTAAAAAGCCTATTAGTTATACTATTCTTTTTACTAAGAATATACTTAACTATAATATTAAATAATAGCATATAGCTAATCTATCTTACTACTATTACTATAAGAATATTATTTACTCTATTATTAATCTAATTAACTAGGATATAAGAATCAGTCTTTAAAATAAAAGGGATACTATATAACTATATCTATAAACATCTAATAGTATAAAGCACCCCTTTATACTTTAGTTTAGTCATATTATAGCGCTTTTTAGTATTAGTCTAAGAGCTAGATTTATAATATACTAGATAATACTTCCCCTTCTAGACTTATATAAGAATAGTACTCTAACTAAAGATTAATAAGTCAGTCATTAAGATAATTAGTCTACCTTTTACTAATAGATCTAATAAGATGAATATAGGGGCGGATATGACTATAGATTTTAAAGAATCTATTACCTTTTACTATTCCTCGCCCTACTCCTAGAGTATGTCTTTTCTTAGTAGTTAAGTTAGTAGTAAAGCTATTTATATATAGTATAGGATCTAAATTCGATAGTAGCTAGTGATTCTTAAGAAGGCTCTGACTTATATAAGGTCTTTATATAGTTTCTACTCTAGAATCTTTAGAGTTTTAGCTTCTATAAGTTTCTAGCTACTTATACTATAAATAAAGCCTACTATCTCTACAGTTTTCTAATAATAACTAGACTTCTCTACTAAGATTATATAGCTAGTGAGTTTTATATTTAATAAGACCTTATCTAAGTTAATCAGATACTTAAAGATATAGTATTTAATACTAAGAAGGGATTCTTCTTTTCTATAATCAGTTTCTAGCCCTTTAATCCCTATGTTATTAATAAAGGCTTAAGTAATATCCAGTAATAAGTTAAAGAGGATTCTTATTATTACTTATAAGAATTAGGCTATAGAGTTAGTAACTCCTTAAGGGAGTCTATAAAGATAGAGTAGCCTTAAGGGAATATTAAAAGTAGTTAAATCGTGGCTTTCCTTTACTAAGATGATCTGATTATAGCTAGAGAAAAAATCTAGTAATAAGAGCATTTAGTATATTCTGAATTCTATAGAGAAATCATTAATAGCTAGTCCTATTAAGCTATCTCTAATAGTATGAGTATTATATCTCTTTATAGAGTTAATTAGCTACAGATCCCTATTCTTTTTAATTACTAGTATCTATAGGTTTTTATAAGCAGTATGACTTTCTTCTAAAATCCCTCTTTTTATTCTTATTCTTAGTAGATTAATAACCTTCTTTTTAGCTCTATAAGGAATTAGTATATTTCCTACTTACTAGGCTGTATAAAGAATTACTTTAATTACTTATAGAGGGGCTACTTATTAGTCCAGCTCTTCTATCTCCTTAAAGGTCTAGGCTAAAGCTGCTTTCTAGTTAAATAAAATCTGCTTAAAAATGGCTTATTCTTCTAAAGATAGAGTCTTTATAGTCTGTAAGAGGATCTTCTCTAACTGTTTAAGCATAAGTTTTAAGCCAGTCTCTAGCTTTAAGAACTTAGGTGTTACGGCTTGGTTTACCGAACAGCGATAGGGGCCCTATAGTGCAGTAATGTGCCCGGATGATCGCCACCACAGCGATTATTGACCAATCTTTTGCCCCCTGGTACAGCGGTCTAGCACAACCGTTACACGATAATCGCTATACGGCAGGTCTCAGGTTCGATCCTACGTTCTGGATCGAACCCCAGGCTTACAAGGATTTCTAGCTTTCGCGCGCATTGGAAAAGGCATGAGGTTTGGGGTTACCCCTCATGTGTGGGGCCTTTGCGGGATTTCCTTGGGGGTTGGCTGCACACCGGATAAACATTAACCTTCCGGCCCGAGAGACCAAGCGGCTAGGGACTAGCCTTAGTGGGGAGGGACATCGTGTTACGGCTTGGTTCACCGAACAGCGATAGGGGCCCTATAGTGCAGTAATGTGCCCGGATGATCGCCACTACAGCGATTATTGACCAATCTTTTGCCCCCTGGTCCAGCGGTCTAGCACAACCATTACATTAGGCGTAATATACTCATTATAAAGAGTATCCACTTCTAACTCGCCCTTCACTTTATCCTACCTCTTTTCCTTCTAAAAGGGATTACCCTCTAGGACCGATCCGTCCGAAGGAATATTATCCTTAGGGTAGATCTTATTAGCTTTACGTTTATATATAGTATTGACTTATATATAATTTCCTTTCTGATTAAGCAAGGGATTTAGATTGCTTATCTAGCTTTCTCTATTGCTTATTAGAATATTATTATTAATCCAATCTTCTAATACAATTAGGAAGATCTTTCGAACTATTTATTTATTAAAGTATCTTATTAAATACTTAATATTATTATCCTTTAAACTATAGTTAACTATTAGTAGTGATTTAAAGGGTCTTTTATTACTTATAATAGTCTATTTAGAGCCTTTTAAATAGGGTCTGAGTATTCCTATTATAAGTTACTAGTAATAGTGCTTATTAGCCTAATATTCCTTAGTTAGCATACTATAATCATTTTACTTAATATAGTATTATAATTAAAGGTGACTTTAGTATTTCTAAAGAATAGCATTCTTAGGATAAAGAGGATTGAAATAGCTCTAACTAAGGCTATATATAGCCTCTGTTTAATATAGATATTACTAAGGAAAATACTTATATTAACTACTCCTAATATCACTATATAGTTATTTAAAAAAGACGTAGTTTTAGTAAAAGAGAGCTATACTAATAGCTTATATTTATAAGCTATTATATTAGAGATAATGTTTTTATAACGATCCATACTTCGCATTACGTCTCCTAGCCTGTTAGGCCAAAAGATAAGTCTATAATCACAATGGTAGCAATCATAGGTATGGATAACAGCTATTAAATAGGGTCTCATGCACGCCCGGCTCGCCCAGGTCGTAACACGATGTCTCCCCTCCCAGTAGCTTGTCCCTAAGCCTACTAGTCCGGGCGCTAACAAGGGTGAACAGGCCTTATCATCTGCACTAGCTGCCCTACCCCGACTAGCCGATCGGGCCTAGTCTGAGCCAGTAGTGGGATTCCTGTTAAAGCTAGTGACCCTGGAATCGAACTCACGACCTCTATCGCATTGACCCGCATCATGTGATTATTGTGTAACGATCCATACTTCGCATTACGTCTCCTAGCCCGTTAGGCCAAAAGATAAGTCTATAATCATAATGGTAGTAATCATAGGTGTGGATAACAGCTATTAAATAGGGTTTCATGCACGCCCGGCTCGCCCAGGTCGTAACAGTTTTCCTCTGCTCCTAAGTCCAGGATAGCTTCTTAAGTCTGACTATTAGTATTTCTAATCCTTACTTATAGCCTTAGTAAGTTCTAATAAAGAGAGAGTTTTCGAAGTTTCCCTATAGTTATAAGGTTAATATTCATTTAGAAGAGTGTTTTATTAAATACTTCTAAGTTATTTAGAGTTATCCCTCTTCTTACTAAGACCTTATTAGTAGAATTACTATTTATAATTAAGTAATTACTAAGCATAAGTAGGGAGTTCGTTATAGTTAGTCAGTCTTAACCTCCTTCTTCTAAAGCTACTGAATTAATATTATAATTTATAAAGATCTTTTTAAAATAGTCTTCTAAAAAGCTATTCAGAGCTTAGGCTTATACTAAGTTAACTTCTATAGCTTTCTTCTACTATTTCTAGTCTAGTTTAAGCAGTTTAATCTACTATATAGCTATAACCTTATTAGCTAAGTCCTTTAAAGTCTTAGCTATCGATTTACTAAACTTAGGATTATATTTAATAATTTATAAGATTATAACTTAAACCTTAGCCTTTAAGAACTTCTTACTTAGGCTAGAATGCATTAGAAACGCATTAATATTTATCTCTTCATCCCCCTTTAGGATTAAGTAACTAAAAGCGCAATCATCTAGATTATTATAATTAAGGATTTTTAAGACTACTATCTCGTCTTTTTCTTCTACTTATATATTATTACTTTCTATTAGATCTTTTACTTACTAGCATTTATTAATATTAGTATAGAATGTATTATTATTAATAAAGACTTTATAAGGGTTCTCTTTTAGTTTATTTAAGATTATAATAATATTAGTAAAGATCGATTCTCTAATTAGTCTTTCAGTCTTCTTACTTACACTTTAGATAATAAGGTTATTAAAGAGTAAGTATTTATTATACTTTTAGAAGTTAGAGATAAAGTTATACTCTTCTTATAAGAAGTTTTAATTCTTTATAATAGAGTTCTCCTTTAGCTTTAGAAGGAATTCTATTATAAAGAAGTTTAGAAAGAAACTGATCTAAGCTATAGCTAGCTTCTTAACTCCCCCTAGTTATATAATTCTTTATATAACCTTTAGAAGCAGTATAGCTTCGCATTTCCTAATCTATACTACTCTTAACTTAGAATTATAGTTTAAGAACTTAGTATTCTAATCCCATTTTAGTTTAATACATTAAGTAAGAAAATAGCCTAGTATTTTATAGTACTAGTATTTTATATTTAAGTTCTTTATATAGCTAGTATTAATATATATCTTATTATTATTAGAGTAAGTATTTAAGTCATAGGGGTGACTTTACTAAACTACTGGGTTTATTTAGAAGAACCTTAACTTATCTTATTAGAATTATAAAGCTTATTCGAGCTTTTTATTTAGGTTATCAGTTTTCTTTATAAAGTTAATACTTATCTCCTAAATTATCCTTATTAACTCCTTTATAGGATCTTACGCCCCCTAGGCTAGTAGTAATAGTATAGAGGATTGAGTTCTTAAAGCAGGCTCTATAAGGTCCACTCTTCGTATAGTCTCTAAAGCTATTAGTTTCTTTCTAGCTTTATTTATAAACTCTTAAAAGTTCTTATTCTACTTAAGTATGCTTATAATTAGATTAGATAAGCTATTATTATTATGGGCTCGAGCTTTGCTCGCGCTTAGTAATGAGTCCGCGCGCAGTCCGCGCGCGGACCGCGCCCGGCTCGTTAGCTAGGGGATAGCATATCATTAAAAGGGGCGGATTAGTACAGGTAGAATAACTCTCCTTTAAGGATATCAATTCAACAATTGACGCTTACTCGCAGTCGCCGTAAGGCCAGTCTATTACAATTATAATCTATTACTTATATCTCTTTAATTAGCTTTCCTTTATTTTTATAGACTCTAATAATAAGCTAATAAAGAAGTATATTAAAGATTATATATACTGACTATTCCTTTAAGTTCTGATTTTTAATTAATAAGGAGCTAACTTCTTTATATTTCTTTAGCTATTAGAGTATCTAGCCTTTAGAAGCATCTAATAATAATTGCCTATTTATCTATTTAATTACTTAGGCAGGTAGGTTAATCTATTCTTTATTTAAGTTTTTAAAGACTTTTTTTTAGCTTTATCTTTATTTTAAATTACATTTTCTTTTAGAAGGATCTTTTTACTAATAACCAGTAGTTATTATAAATAAAGTTAAGTATATATATTCTCCTTTCTTTTAGCTTACTTAGCCTACTATTAAGATAGTTCTTATATAATTATAAAAAGCTAGAAATGTTCTTACTAGAGAATTTACTATAGAATTCGTATAAAGGAACTTCTACCTCTTTATATCTAGCTTTAATATTATTATTAAGCAGTTCTAAAGTCATTATTCTATTACTTAGCTTAGATCCTGAGTTAATAAGGTCTTTAAAGAGTTTTTATTACTATAGGTTCGATCTAGAGGTCGATTAATTATAAGATTATTAGTTAGTATTCTGTATTTTTGTAAAGGCTACAGCAGTGGAAGGAGTGGAAGGAGTGGAAGGTTATTGGTGGAACTCGGCGATTGTGGGTCAAGGAATTGACCAATCAGAAAAGGGATTGAAGATTCAGAAAGAGCAGGAAAAGATGATTAGAAAGGTAGTCGGTTTGATGTGATTGGTTGAGAAATGCATGTATTGATGATGATAATCCTTCTGGACTGGCTAGAGAAAAGCCCCAGCTTTATAGAGAGATTGCTGTCCAGTCACATGTCCAATCTAACAGGGGATTTGGACAATTTGTCATAGTAAAACCGGGTAAGACGTGTCCCGAGTTTTAGGACTGTTGGACGTATGTCTGATGCTTGAACTCTAACCTTATTGAAGGTTCTTATTATAGATGTCTTTTGTGGTTATAGTATAAGGAAGATAGGCTTTCTGAGGCATAATATATACCATTATAAAGCTAAAAATCAGGAGATTTTGAATATGTTATTTATAGTCTTATCTAATAAGTGCTAAAAGAGATATTTCTTTATCAGTTATATATTTTATATATAAGGACTTTACAATTTTTAGTATTTAGTTATATAAAAGTATTCTATTAGATGCTTTTCAATTAATAGAGAGTGATTTTAGTTAGTAATAGCGATTTATTATACTCTAAGTCTCCTTAGGATCTGAGGTTAGTAATATAATAACTTCATCCCCTCCAGTCTTATTAATAGGCTTTAAAAGAAGCATCTAATAGCTAGCTGCTTCTTATAACCATAAGGTTAATATAAAAGTATAGAATATAATAATAGTACTTAAAGAAATCTCTTTATTTAATAATTATATAGAGGCATTATTCTAATCTGATACCCTTTTAATTAATAGTAGCTCTTTCTTTATTTTCTTTTTCTTTAGTTATTTTCTCTTGCTTTTTATTACTAAGTATAATAGTATTACTAGAGCTATACTCCTTATAACTACCCATACTAGTAGTAGGACTAATACTATAGTCTACTTAATTAAAGCCTTATTAATATTCTACTATTTAGATATCTATTAGTTTAGAATATAGTCCTAACTAGGTTTCCTTTCTTTTAATTAGCTTTTCTTATAATAGACTGTTTTATTAAACGCTTTCCTAACTATTCTAATACTCTTAAGCTTCAGAGCCTTCTTACTAATGAATTAGTCAAGGCTGGCCCTAGCTTTAATAAAGGTTTAGTATTTACTTTTATTTCTACTTTTCCTAAGACCTGACCCCCTTTTCCTTAATAAATAATGCCATGTTTTTTAGGGTTAGTAAGGTTTCCTAAGTCTTCTGTTCTCACTCGTTCTATAATTATCGAGTTATTTAATAACTATAGCTAAAAAGTATATCTATTAATACTAAGCTTCGTACTTAGTTAATAACAGACTTACCGCCCTACTGTGACCTCTAATGAAACGACCTTAGTAGACGAAGAAGAAACTATACCCAAATGGCTAGCTATCTTTCTAGGGCCACTGGGGCCAATCGTGACTGACGCCGTCTCGCCGCCTCTAGCAGAGGTCGGCAGCGGCTGCTTCTAGCACTACTGCAGGTGAAGATGACAGGCCGGTCTCTTTAAGATAGCTAGGAAAGTGTCTAATTAGACGCTTTATCGGGTTGGATCGCTGCTACAGATTGTGGCAAGGCTCGAAAAGATGAAGGTTGCAGCGGCAGATCCGGGCTTGGGTAGAAGACCGCGGACGCGGTCAGTCAGCTCGTAGGAAAAGGGCGTACTCGGCCAGATTCGAAGAGGTCTGATAGAAAGCAGGAAATCCGTAATGAAATTAATAGTTATACAGTCTAGAAAATAACAGTGCTGTCCAGTCCCGCAGCTGAGAGGCTTCTCTGCCTCCCCAGCTGTTAAAGCTGACGTTCGTTATAATAGTCTTATCCTCGAAAAATCCCTAGAAAAATCCCAAGACCTAGGGAGTTGAATCTCTAGTCCTTATAACCCTATCTAACCCCTGTCCCGCCACAATCGCATCATTATATAAACCCTTAGATCAGGTTCCCAGCCTACTCTAGACTTACGAGCTGAGAGCAGTGTACCAATCGTCATATTTTTAATAAGGGTCGCCCTTTAGTACTAAACTATTAAATAGTAGGTTATTAATTAAGTAGATCTTAATACCTTTTTATTTAAAAAGAGTATTTATCTTAATATACTAAATATCTTTATTAAAAGGCTGATTTTTCTTTAATCTCTTTTTTTTAATAAAGCGTCTTAATTATTCTAATTCTTCTTATTAAGGTTATAGTCCTTAGCAGCGCACACTCAGAGAGGGGCCAGAGGTTAAACAGTAAAAAAAAAAAACAACCAATAGTGAATAATAGTATGAGGGCCTAAAACCCAAGCCTAAGGCAATAGCAACTCAGAATGACTAGAGTTTCTACTACATCAGGGTGCAAGCCTTGCTATCCTAATCAACCCTTCGAGATGCGTTAAGCAGCTGGAAAGCTAGATAGAAAAGCTAGATAGAAAAGCTAGATATCAGAAGGCAAAATCGTCATGCAATAAAAGCCCCGTGAGGGTTCGTCGCATTCCAAGCTCGTCGCAATTCCAAGTCGCAATTCAATGCTTTGTAATTCCCGTCACATCGCAATTCAAAATGACCCCCCCCCCGACTAAACAAACGACACAATGTGCGTGCGGCGCATCGCGCGACAGCCCGG
>VYKG01000435.1:0-42756 GCA_011426275.1 Dactylonectria torresensis | reverse complement strand
AAAATTAATTTCTTAAAAATCCTAGGGCTATATAGCCCGTTTTAGAAAATTTAAAATTTAAACTTTTAGCTGTACAGTATAAGTGCGCGCTCGCTTGTATTGCGCGCTCGCTTATCATACACGTTATATATTTATTGTCTTTCTTAACTATTATAAGGATTTTCCTATTTATACTTATTAGAGGTTAACCTTTTAGGATTAAGGTCTAACCTTAAGGCTGCTTAATTAGGATGATTTATAATAGAAAATAGAATCCTAGTAATAGTTTTAGTTTATATAGCTTATTCTTAGCTTCTGCTTCTATTTTATATAACTAGCTAGAGTGCAGCTATAATATTCCTTTAAAAGCACTAGTTTTATTATAGCTACTTTTAATTATAGTAAGTATCTTTAAAGAGTGCTAGTAATTAGTAAATTGAAAGTTCTTACCTTTTAGTATAGGCTTATGCTTTTAATTTATCTTCAGGCTCTAGCACTTATTTTTAAAGTGCCTTATTTTACTATAATTCTAATACTTAACCTTAAAATAGTCTTACTAAGCTACTCTAAGTTCTATAAGTCTAGCTTAAGTTCTATAAAAAGTATTAACTCAGTTTTTATCTTTTTAATTATCTTAGTTCTTTAAGTAATATAAGTTATAATTACTCCTTTAGCCTCTTTATTAATTCTTAGCTTTCTTCTTTTATCTTTTATACTATTATTTATTAATCTTAATAACTATAGTAATATATTTAATAAGTATATTAAGTCAGTTAGCTTTATATAGTTTATCTTTAACTTCTTCTTTAAGTCTTTAATAAAAGATTTTTATAAGTATATTATTATCCTATTTTAATTTAAAAGTAACTTATTAAAATATAATAATATAAGTAATAGTAAATTAAATTTACTTAATCTTATAGATCTTAATTACTGCCTGCCTTTCTTTATTAATTATACTAAAATTATCTTTAATTACTTTTTTAAAATTCTCTTAATCTATAAAAATATTAATAGTATCTTAATCTTAGCTTACTTTATTATTATTTAAGAAGTCCTTTATAATTAGTTTAAACTAGTCTTTAGTATTCTTAGTTATTAGGTTATTTATAAATAATAAGCATACTTTAAATAATATAAGATATTATAAGAAGAATTAAAAGTATTCCTTTATTCTAATAATAAATAGAATTATATTATTTAATAAACTATTAAATAGTTTAAGCTTTAATAGCTTAATTATTTTTCTTAGGTTATAATTATTATTTATAATTAGTATAGTAAGTATTATAAGTATGGGTTAGTTCTGCATTTATTATTACAGACTTTAAATAAAAGTATAAAATTACTAGACTTTTATTACTATTTTAATATTACTTAGTAAAGTTATATATACTAAGAGTATAAGTATATTACTTAAAGTAATAAGAGTTCAGTTTATTCTAAATATACTAATAGTATAAAGTATTACTTAAGTTAATATAATAATATACTAAATAAGAGCTATTAATATATAATAGTTAGGCTTATACTAAGGTTTTAAAATAAGTCTAAAGTATATAGTATTTATAATTTAGTAAATTAGGATATTATAATAAGTAATATAAATTATAGTCTAATAATAGTAGAATAGTAGATTTAATATAATTAAGTGTATTAATAGTTAGTAAGGCTATTTCTATAAAAATACTAAAATGAATATATTTATATATTAATATAGTCTTAATAAATTATAATTTAAGATTATAATCTATTCTTTAGAATTATAATTAAAGATTATAATTCATCCTTTAAGATTATAATTAAAGATTATAATCCGTTATTAGGATTATAGTTTAGAATTATAATCTAATAAGATTAGTTAGAAATTTAGTAAAGTAAGTAAGCTTTAGCTAATATTATATAGTCTGTATAGACCAGGCTGTAATACTATATATATAATTTATAAAAAAGTAAAAAGTATTTAATATTATTATTAATTAACTAAGTTAAAATAAATAAATATAAAAAAGAAGTATAATAAAAAATACTATTAAGTTTATATTAATTTATATAAATTTAAAACTAATGTATATAATAAGCATACAGTATATCTAAGTATATAATATATTAAGATTTTTACTTTAAATTATAATTTTAAAATAATTCTTAAAAATTCAAACTGAGCTTAAAATAACTATAAATTTATACTTAGCTTATTCTTACTATATTTTATTTTTAAGAATTTTTTCATATTATATATATATATAGCGCTAGTAACATGAAATTTATACTATATTTTATAGTATTTTTATTTATAATAAGCTTAATAATTTTTTTAAAAAGTCTAAAAAAATACTTCTTTATTAACTTTTTAATTAAAGATTTAAAATTAAATCCTTAAAAATCTTAGACTTAGATAAGCTGTTTTAAAGAATTTAAAGTTTGGCTTTTAAAGTGTGTAATATAAGTGCGTTGTATATTTAAGTACGCTACATGCTTATTATATATGTTAATATTTTTTAAAAAGCGAAAGAGACTTAATTAATAACTATATTATTATAACTTAGTTTACTAAGAATAGTAATACTTAAAAGAGTAATTAATATACTTAATAGTTATTATAATAGTAATTATTAACTCATTTTTTACCTTATAGTAAAGCGGTTAAGTATAACTATTATATATATAAGAATTTATTAAGTATTATAAAATAGCCTTAAGCTTTATATAATAAGTTATAAAATTAAAATGTAATATATTTTAAAAAGTAAGCTATTAATATAAAATAAGAATAAAAGAATTAAGCCTTTTTATAAAATTTATAAATATATAAAATAATTAAGCCAGTTTTTTAAAACTACTTAAGATTTACTTATTAAATTAAATAAGTATTTTATAATTATATTCTATAATATTCTATTATTAAATAATATTATTTATAACTTAAAAAGTTATAATAAATAGTAATAATAGCTTTAAGCTCTAGCTTATTATATTCTAAGCTAAGTTAATATTAAGTTTTATAAAGTAATTAATATTTTATCTTTTAATATAATAAAATAGCTTAATAAGATATTTTCTTAAGCTATTATATAATAATAAAAAGGATTTATACTTAAAGATTATAATAATACTTACTTTTTATTTAATAAAAGCAGGCTATTTATTAAACTTAAAAAAGATTATATCTTAAGCCTTAGTAATATTATAAACTTTATTATTATTAAAGAATATTATAATATAACATACTTAATAAGTAAGTAAGCTAAATAAGCAAATAGGCTACTTTAAAATTTCTTAGTATTTATACCTTAAATAAAAATATCTTTAAAATATTCTTTAAAATTAAGACTAAGAGTAAAATAGCTAATATTATAAAAATAGCTCTATTATATATGAAAAAATAAATATAAATTTTCTTAGAATGTTTTAAAAATTACTTAAGAAGCTATATTAAAAAAGCTTATTCGCACTATATACCTAGCTATTTCTATATAAAGGAATTTTTTTAAAAATTTAAAAAAATTATTATATAGTTTTCTTTTTAATTAAATAATTAAAATTATTTTTATTTTATTTTTAGTAATTAGATAGCTAGTTTTAAAAATTTAAAGTTTAGCTCTTTTTAATATATAGTATTTATAGCTTACTCGCTTATTTAGCTTACTCACTTATTAAGTATATTAAGAAATAAGTATAAGCTTAGTAATAATAGTTTATAATAAATATTATTTTATATTAAATATATTAATAATAAGAATAAAGTTTATTATTTTAATAATAAGTTAAGATTTTATATAATTAATATAAAGGCTATAATAATAGAAGGAGTGAAAGGAGTAAAAGGTTATTAGTAAAACTTAGTAATTATAAGTTAAAGAATTAACTAATTAAAAAAAGAATTAAAGATCTAAAAAGAGTAGGAAAAAACGATTAGAAAAGTAATCAGTTTAATATAATTAGTTAAGAAATGTATGTATTAATAATAATAATCCTTTTAGACTAGCTAGAGAAAAGCCCTAGCTTTATAAAAAGATTACTATTTAGTTATATATCTAATTTAATAAGAGATTTAGACAATTTATTATAATAAAACTAGGTAAGATATATCCTGAGTTTTAAGACTATTAGATATATATCTAATGCTTAAACTCTAACTTTATTAAAGGTTCTTATTATAGATATCTTTTATAATTATAATATAAAGAAGATAGACTTTTTAAAGTATATTATATACTATTATAAAGCTAAAAGTCATAAGATTTTAAATATATTATTTATATTCTTATCTAATAGGAACTAAAGAAGATATTTCTTTATTAATTATATATTATATATATAAGGACTTTATAATTAATATAATTAATAAATATAGTATTTTAAAAGAAAATATTAATATATATAATAAGCATACTAGTTAAATAAGCTTATTAAACACTTATACTATATAGCTAAAAGTAATAATATTAAATATTTAAAATAGGCTAACGTACTTAATAAGCGAGCGCTACACTTATACTATATACTTAAAACTCCAAATCTTAAATTTTTTAAAATAGGCTATATAGCTTTAAGATTTTTAAAAAGAATAATTTTAAATATCTAATTAAAAAGTTAATAAGCTAGTATTTTTTTTAGACTTTTTAAAAAATTATTAAACTAATTATAAATAAAAATAGTAAAATAGATAATACGAATTTTATACTATTAGTGCTATAAATATACATAATCTAAAAGAATTCTTAAAAATAATACATTTTATAAATAAGCTAGGTTAAAAATCTTATTTATTTTAGGCTTAGTTTAGATTTTTAAGAATTTTCTTAAAATTGTAATTTAAGGTGAAAATCTTACTATAGTGCTCGCTTATCTGCAGCGCTCGCTTATTAAGTACGTTATATAATTATTAAAAATATAAAAAAATCATTTTTAAATATTTAAAGAAAAAGAAAATACTATTATATTTTTCTTATATTTTTAATTAGCTTATTATATATAAAATTAAAAAGATATATAGTATGAATAGGTTTTTTCTTAATAACTTTATAAAGAAAAGTAAGTAAAATTTTATAAAAAGTTTTTATATAAGTTATTATATAATTAGCCTATATATTAAGTTTTAGATGTTTTAAGCATAGTTCAGATTTTTAAAAATCTTTTAAAAATTGCAATTTAAGATATAAAATCTAAGTAATTAATATACTTATTTAACTAGTATACTTATTATATACATTATATACTTTAATTATTATAAATACTTTATATAAATACTATTTAATAAATTTATTCTTAAGTTTATTATTTTATTAAAGCTTATATAAAAACTATAGTTAATAAAGCTATTTAAATACTTATTCATAATAAAAGTAATTAATACTAGCTTTAATAACCTTATAAATATTAACTATTTTACTTAATAATTTCTATAAGTATTAAAGATTTAACGTATATAATATATAAGTAGGATAAATAAGTGAGTATAACACTCTGATTTTTACTTTAAATCACGATTTTTAAAAAGTTATTAGAAATTCAAACTAAGCCTAAAATAGCTAAAATTTTAATTTTAACTTATTTATAATATATATTATTTTTATGAATTTTTTTAGATTATATATACATATAGCGCTAGTAGTATTAAATTCGCACTGTTTTCTTTTACTATTTTTATTTATAATTAGCTTAATAATTTTTTGAAAAATATAAAAAAAAGACTAGCTTATTAAACTTTTAGTTAAATATCTAAAATTAATTTCTTAAAAACCGTAAAGCTTTATAGCCTATTTTAGAAATTTTAAAGTTTATTCTTTAACTGTATAGTATAAGTATTATACTCGCTTATTTATCTCACTCGCTTATTATACATATTATAAGAATTACTTATTTAAAAATATAATTAGCTTTAAAAAGCTATAAAAATAGCTTAAAAGTACTTAAAGATATTAAATAATAAAGAATAAGAATAGAAAAGTTAGCTTTAAAAACTATAAGACTATAAGTACTTAGTTAAGAAGTTAAGAACTAACCCTCTTAATAATAATGCAATTTCTATTATAAATATTTATATAAGTAAGTAAAGTAACTAATAATAGAAGAAGTTAGAAGCAACTATTAAATTCTAGTACCTTAATAATATTTCCCTCAGAGCATTAAAGCGGAAGATACTTCTAAAGATTGCCTTATATAGTAACTTAACTATTAAGCGAGCAAAGCAGGAGTAAACAAAAGAACGCACTTAAAATGAGCACTTCTAGTGACGTTGCTATTATATAGAGGTAGATCCTTCATGCTTGCCAGCGAGAATTTAGAGATTGATTTAGGATATGGAGCAGATTTTGAAATATGAAAATGACTTTGGGATTTGAGAGAAGATGTGGGATATGGGACAGGTTTGGGATGTGGGGCGAGATTTGGGGTTGTCTGCACGTGGTTTTAGGCACTTACTGACTGTTATACTAAGTAGCATCTTTATTTGAAGGTAGAAGCAGCTGCAGCAATTCATTGTATATTGGGAATGCCACGCCCATGGCCTTTCATAACTCAAAACAATAAACCTCGGTGAGGAATGTTGTTGAATTAGAGACCTATGGTCTAGAATAGTTGCTGTACTAGGACATATGTAAGGCGACCTTACACTTTTGCCACAGTGAACTATTCAACAAACGTCGACCAGCTCCCATGCTCCCCGAATTCTGAATCTCCAACAGGGTCTCGGGGATGGCCCCGTGCGCCTCGTTGATGGAGAAGAGCATCGACGTGACCTCGTCGAGGCTGCCACAATGCCGCCATGGCACACGCCGGGGTATCCACCGACGCCCGGCCCGAGGGAGATGAGGAACTTGACTTGGGGGGACAATCATGGCTGGGCTTACAGAATCATGAGTGGGTCTCCTTTACGGAATCGTTCAGTAGGAGCACCTTGTTCCTGCATAAGTCCTGCTGTGAAGAGTGCTAGCTTTAAATGCTATAGAATTTATGACAGTAGAGTAAGTAGATTTCTTCTAAGACCTGCTATTTATTCAGTGGCTTAAAAGAGGTTCCTCCTCACTACTCTTTCTACTATGATGCCGTCTAGACAGATATAATAACGCTGCCTGTACAATTGCAAAAATCCCATTATTAACCGCTGCCCAACCCACAAGCTGATACCAAGCCTTAAGGGGAAAGTCCGGTCCCCATCTCTTCATTTCTATGAATTGAACTCTTGCAATCCACGACAGCGCCACAGCAGCGAAGACGAATGCTTGTGCCGCTAAACCAACAGAGCTCAGCGCAAAGGCTTGCTGCCACTGGAAGAAGAAAGCTGCGATGCCTCCAAGGGTGATGAGTGGATTGATATACATGGAATGGATGCCGTAGAAAAGTGCCCCATACCACTCCTTATCAACCCCCTCTCGGGGGATCGACAAGTCAAAGAACAATGGGACTACGGAGATGAACAGGAATGATACGTAGAGCGCTACCACACGCCCTTTAGGGGCGTTGCTTGGATTGTAAAACAGACATAATGCAAACCTGTGGATTAGGTTAGAGCCCAGTAGGGAATAGCAAACGAGGATTTATCAGATGACTTTAGAGGGATCTTACAGTATAAGAGACATAAGCCACACTATAATGAGTTGGAGTAGATTGAGCCAGTCACCTAGATTGCGTGGATCGTGGACGAAGAAATCGGAATCATAGCTGTGATTGATGATGCAGAAGAATCCGAGGGTGAATTGCTCAGTGGTTGATATGGTGTTAAGAAGGATGTAAAAGAGGGAGATATCGGCGCTGGATTTCTTAAGGATGATACGTTGGATTTGAGGGAGGGAGGAAAGGAAGGTGAGGATGGAGAGGATACTGTTTGGGTTTGTGAGTAATGGGCCATTTTAGAATGGGGCAGGAGGGAAGGTTACATTCTGAGGAAATAGGGAATTAGTAGCATTTTGGAGAATTTTTTTAGGGAATGAAATTAATAATGACTTTCAGGTAGATGAATGTAAGTACTAGGCAGAGGGTTTGAAGAATACGCCCGAATGCCTGATGTTGAGGTTAAGGGGATCTAGCAAAAGTGGCAGTGGAAACAAAAGGGGTTAAGTACTGTAAAAACTCGGTCAACTCAACCAACTAGCGCGAGACTAAAGGGCTTGGCCCCCCCACTGTAATGCAGATCTATTCCACATACATATTAGCCTGTAACGCGAAATGAGGGGTAGGATATCAGAAAGTTCTCGTGTCGCACATTGCGCGTTTTCCAGCATCTGCGTTTTCCCCCATTTCTCAGTCAATTAAAGTTGTTAGATAGCCATATCACGAGCATTTCTCGTGTGTGGCATCTGATTGGGTGTGTGTATGTTCTTAATTATGTCAAGTCCTCGCTCTGAGTCCTTATACACCCTTTATGCTAAAATAGCTAGAAGGATATTGCTATAGTAGGCACACGCTATATACACGCCCTGCTACCTAAACACACATCGTGACAAGCTATATCATGAGCTTTTATTATGTATGGCACCTGATTGAGTGTGTGTATGTTCTTATTTTTATTAAGTCCTCGCTCTAAGTCCTTATATACTCTTTATACTAAAATAGCTAGAAGGATATTACTATAGTAAGCACACACTATATACATGCCCTACTACCTAAATACACATTATAATACACTCTCTTAGCTAAGGCTATTTCTAAGGACTTGGCTACTTTATAAGTTGTCTTTTAGGTCTCTACTCTCTTTAATATTTAAGTCTTACCTTCTTATTAGGGCTATTACCTTCCTTCTAATTATATGTTTTTATAATCTAGTCCTTTATAGCTTCTATTTACTATTCTAAAGCAATCTAGTATAAAATGTCCTCTATTTAAAGTATTTTAATAAATGTTATATACTATTACTTAAGCAGGGCCTTTATTATCCTATTTATAATTATCTTTAATATTAAGACCTAGCTAAACTTAACTCTCTTCTTTTTATATTCTTATTATAACTAGTATTAATAAATATTTATATATTAAAGCTTTATAATTAACTTAGCTAATTCTTTAGTTATAAGCCTAATTATCTAAGTATTATTATATTTAATATATAATAGTCTATTAATTTGAACTTCTAGCTCCTTAAGAATCCTGCTTATAAAGATAGCTTCTTTAGCTATTTAAGATAAAGCAAGCAATTTAGCTTTAGTACTTAATGTAATAACTATAGACTGTTTTATTACTTTTTAAGCAATTAGTCTTCTAAATAGTATTATTATATAGCCTTATAAGCTCTTTCTATTTATTGTATTATCTATATAAGAAGTATTGCTTATATATAAAAAGCTCTTAAAGAATCTTATTCCTCCTAGCCTGATTCTTAGTAAATATATTCTATATAAATACTATAAGACTCAGTCTACGGCCTTATAGTGTGTTTAGTCTGGATTCTAATTAAACCTAGCTAGCCTTATAACTATAAATATAACATTAGGTCATATTAAGATTAATGTAAATAATATCAATCTGACTTTCTTTAAATATTTCTTAATTAAATGCTAGTTAGCTTAATAAGTTACTAGTAATAATTCTTTTTCTATTATTAGAGTTTTAAGAACCTTAGTCTCTAGATTAATATTATATTAATAAGCAATCTTATTAATATATATATCTTAAGTCAGTTAGATAGATCGCTTAGCTCTATTTTATATAATATGAATTCTAAGAAACTACTTTAGTTCTCTTAGTATAGTTATATTATAAGTCTGCTATAGGCTTTCTATAGCCTTCTTTACTCTATCTGCCTTCTCCTTCTAGTATACTTAGATAAGATTATTAATAAAGAAGAAGATAATCACTCTATCTTTAAGTATTATATAAGGTTCGTTAGGAATAGTCCTAAAGCCAAAGTCTTAGAAAGTTTATATTAGATTTTATTACTATAAGAATAGAGACTTCTATAATCTATAAAGCGCCTTCTAAAGCTTTAAAACTCTACTATATTTTTAAAATCCTAATAGTATTTTTATAAATACTAGCTTATTTAGTTTATAGTATATAAAAGCATTTATAGTATCTATTTACATAAGCTCTAAATCGTATTTTACTATAATTATTATAAGCGCTCTAAAAGATATACTTATAAGTATTATTACTTAAGTTAGTAAATCTCCCTTAGTCTATTAATTATTATGAATAATAAGACAGGCTTTATACTTAACTAAGTATCCATACTTATCTATTTTATAAGTAAATACCTATATATAGCTTAGCACTTATTATCCTTTTACTTAATATTATAGTATTTCTATAAATGACTTTATCTATTAGTAAGATACTATATATTCTTTTTAAGCTTTATAGAACTATTCTTTAAACAGGTGGTTATTAAGATCCTTAAGAGTCTTTAGCTCTTTTAGTAAGTTTTGCTTATATATCTTTTCTAGCTTAAACTTCATTCTAGTAATAAAACTCCTATAATAAGCTGTCTTAATTAGAACTGGAATAAAGTCATTTAAGTAGCTTTTTATAATTGCAATTAGTAGGATATTTACTCTTACTCCCTTAGCTCTAGTAACTAGTAAGAAGACTGAAAGCACTATATCTTACTCTTAGTTTAGTTTAGTTAGTGGAGGTATATATAATGCTTCTTTTAAAGCTCTTACTAGTTTATAGTCTTCTTTATCTACTTAGTTATTCTAATATTCTTCTAAATCATTTTCTAGATCATTTTCTAGATTATTTTCTAGAACTATTTCTTCTTTAATATTACTTTAGTCTTCTTTATAATTACTAGATTCAAAGACTGGCTTATCTTCTTTAAGTATAGCTTAGTTATTTAGCTAGCTTAATAGAATAGTAACCTTTTTAACTAAGTTATTAATACTATTAATAAATTCCTTTTTTATATATTTACTATTAAAGAATATATCTTTATTAAAAATAATATCTTAAGTTAATATAACTTTTCTTTTATATAAGACTTAAATATAAAAGATGTTTCTTAAATTATAATTAATAAAATAACTAATATACACTCTTAGGTCAAGCTTGTAAAGCTTCTTTCGTTTGAGTTATACTTATAAAGTTATAGTATAGGCCTTATAACTATATGCCTTTAAGTATAATAAGTATAGCTATCCTAAGTAGAATAACTTATAAAGGGTCTTTTACTTATTTAACTCTTATAGTATTCTGTTCTTTAAGTATATAGCTATACTAATTATTTCTTTCTAAAGACTATATAGTATATTAGCTATAATTCTTATTACTTAGCTCCTCTTAATTACTGCATTTCTTAAGTACTTAGCTCTTTTATTTTAAGCTTATATATTTAATATTAATAGTTTTCTAATAATGCCTTTTTATATTATTTAGTATTTAAACTTCTTAATAAAGAGCTTATTATCTAAGTAAATTACTTGAACTAAATAGCTATAGTAAATCTTTATTTAATAATAAAAGTGTTTTACTATTTTATTACTCTCTTGTTTATTATATGTCTTAGTATAATATAGAAAGACTATACTAAACTAGGCATTTATAATAAATATAGCTTAAATAAAGCCCTTTATATCTTTATTAATATTAGTTTAGTTAATTTAAATTTTATAATATAGCTTATCCTTTTCTTAGTTTAGTAGTCTTTAAAATATCTATTAATATATCTTCCCTTAGCTATAGTTTAAATATTAGGTTACCTTTAGTTTATAGAGTTATATTTTTAGAGAATTCTTTTCTAAGTAATATAATACTAATAGACTTAGATATCCTATTTAAAGATACTATAAGGATTTAATTACTATTACTAATACTCTTAGATTTTATAATATTCTTTATTTATATTATATATTAAAAATAGTATTCTTAACTTTATATAAAATCTCTTAATACTATAGTATGAATTAATTATATATTTAATGGATAATGTATATAATTAAGCTATTCCTTTAAATTAAGAAGTTATTAATAGTATTCTAGAAGATTCTGTTTTTTTAAAGTAATTAAAAGGATACTAGGTTTATACTAAAATTAGTATAATAGATTACATTCTATAAGTATAAAATTCTAACTTTCCCTTCTAAAAGTATGACTTTTAGATTAACTCTTTTAAAACCTAAGATTAAAACTTCTAATACTTTTATAATAACTACCTTTCTATTTACTATCTTACAGAAAGTCTTAAACCTAGTTAGATTATTAAAAAAATATATAATATTATACTAAAATCTAAGATTATTAATAAATATAGTAAATATATAGTAATTATAAAAGTAAAGACTGATTATAAATACGCTATATTCACTACTTTTATAATCTTTACTTTAGCCTTTCTTTCCTATAATTATTAGTTCTCTTTTTATTTTTATAAAGTATTAACCCTTTTCTATAGCTTATAGTTATCTTCTAATACCTTCTTAGCCCTTTATATATAATAATTATTATAAGATATGCTCTCTAGTCTCTTATCTTTAAATATATACTAATAGTTAAATAGATTATGCCTTCTTATACTATAAGCTAAATATATAAGTACTGGCCTCTTATTAGAGCATTCTCTAGAGCCAGACTTTATCCTCTTCTTACTCTTTAGTATAAATGCTTCCTTATTATAGTCACTCTCTTTATTACTTCCCTCTATATAGAACGCCTTACTCCTTATAGTATTACTACTTATAGGCCTCTTACAGAATGCCTATTTACATATTATTAAAGTAATATCTTAAGGTATTTAAACCTTTAAGCTATTAAGAGTAGGTTACTATATAGCTAATATAATTAGGTTAATACTTCTTAGTTTAGATTAAGAATCTAATTCTATAGTTTTACTCTTATTACTTATATAGAGTTATTATTACTTAGCTGCTTTTACTTAAGTAGTCTAGTAAGTAAGTATATTTTAAAGGCATCTTTTCTAAAGAATTACTTTAGTATTTAGAATCTTAGCCTCTTTTATAAAAGCTATTATATAGCTTTAATAAATTAATTCAATTAGATTAGTGAACTTTTAAAGCTATTAACTAATCTTAGTCTTTACTAAGTAATACTTTTTTACTTTAATTATTATTAATTCTTATAACTTAAGCTATTATAAAAAGGCTTTCTAATTCTTAAAGCTTTTTATTATATTAATATATTTATCTTTTACTTTAGCTATTATAAAGCCTTTTAATAGAATAGTAAAGCTCTTAAGTAACTATATCCACTCTTATAGTATATCTTTTCTATTAAATAGTTACTTATACTTAGTTAAAACTATCTTTAGAATAGTATTATATACTATATTAATCTTTATTTCCTACTTTCTAAAGTCTTACTTTTTAACTTCCTATTACTTAAATATAATATTATATACTCACTATTATAATAATAATAGCTAAGTATAGTCTATAGTAATAGTATTAAAGTCATTATACTAAGGCTCTTTTAATTCTTATAAAAGTTTTCTAATAAAATAATTAGAATATATATAAGACTATATCTTCTTTAGAGTCTTAGTTAATATAGACTGAATTTATATATTCTAATTTTCCTTCTTAATTAAGATCATTCTTTAGTCTTTTAATATTATATTTAGATTGGCTAGAATGGATAGTATTGATCGATTTTAACTATATTATAACGTATTCTATTTAAATAACAATAGATATCAGCCTTTCAAAGTCTGGCTTAATATAAATCGTATTATTACTATCTTTTTTAATAGAATTGTTATAAACCGGGCTTATAACTATTACAAGCTTTTATTATATATAGCACCTAATTAAGTATATATATATTCTTGTTTTTATTAAGTCCCCGCTCTGAGTCCCTATACACTCTTTATACTAAAATAGCTAAAAGGATATTACTATAGTAAGCACACGCTATATACACGCCCTGCTACCTAAATACACATTATAACAAGCCAATTCTTTATATAACGCGTTCTGTTAGACTGACCCCTCGGGTGCCGGACTAGGGCCCAGCTAGAAACAACCTCTAATATATTAATATCCTGTTTTAGTCATAGGGTGTGAGATTGGCCAAGAAACCCCTCATAGAAAAAGAGGGGGCCGGGAGGATCTTAGAAGATACACACATTAATACAATCATCTTTAAGCTCTACTGGATTAGTCCCTATTATCCTAATCATCCTAGCCGTATTAGATCTGTTAAATTGGAGGCATGTTGGAACACTAGGGCATTAGGGAGTTATGTAAGAAGCAGGGGGTTATTAGGACTGACTTAGAGAAGGCTTGCTAAGCCTCTAGCTAGCTAGCCTGTATTAAAAAGAAAGGAGAGCTAGACCTTCCTAACCTTAAAGGGCGGAGGCTATAGTAAATAGATATATAATACATATATATATTTAAGGTTATTAATTAATCATACGAGCTATTTAATAATTAATAGTTAAATATATATGATATGCTTTTACTACTTATATACTTCTCTTACTTAGATTACTAACTAATTACTAACTATTTAATAATAATGACCTTAGTAATTATAATCATCCTAGTTATAAGTAATAACTAAATCCTTTAGTATTTAGCCCTAAAGATAAAGGCTAATAATTAAGACTTCTAAATTTATATTAACCCTAAAATAGCTAAAAAGCCTCTCTTTATTATAAAGGAACTAACCCTTTTAGACTTTAAGTTTTTTAATAAGAAGAAGGGCATGCTTTTATCTATAAGCGCCTTTATATTAATTACGATATTAAGCACTCTTATAACTAACTATAAATCAGAGACCTTTTATTAAATAGAAGGCAAGGACTTAGTAATTAGACTAATTAAAGTTACTAACCTTATAAATGCAGGCCTTATAGTATTTAATATACTATAAGCTAATTACAAATATTAATTAAAGAGATATATAGCCTTCTAGAAGAAAATAGCAGTTATTTAAGACTGGATCCTATAGAGTGTCTTAACCTCCTTATATTACTATTACTACCTAGCTAAAAAGTCACTAGCTAAGTAAGTAAAAGCCCTATATAACTATTTCACTTAAGTAAGAGATAAATATATATATAAAGCTTATTAAACTCTTTACGAATTACTAATAAAACTCTACTAATCTTAAGTTACGATTTATAAAAGTATAAGCAAATGGCTTACTCTTTAGGAAGATGCAATCTAAGAAGCTTAAGTAATAGGGCTTTAAAAAGTAATAAAAGTAAGCTAATAATTTAAAGACTTAGTTATAATACTAAGAAGTATACCTTTTAAGTCTTAAATTAATGTATATAATACTATAAAGTTAGATAAAGCTATTATAAATACTCTATTAATTATAAAGGTTTTAAAGGCTATTTAGTAAGTAATTGCTAATAGCCTGGAGGTCCTGATCTAAGGAAAGGTAGCGCTAAGAGCGTTTTATTACTATTATAAAGGAAATGGAAGAGCTAGTAAGCCCTTAGTAAAGGCCTGGAGAAAGAGGGCATAACTACTAAGCACTACTAATAGTATAGATATAAAATGCCCTGCCTGCCTTAATAATTATTACTCTTTCGCTAGGTATTATTATGCATTTCTAAAGCTATAACTTTAAGGATAGTAGCTTAATATAGTAGCTAAGGCCTTAGTTAAGGAATGTATTAAAAAGAATATTAATAAAGTTATAAATTAAATAAAGAAGCTTATTTTAAGTAACTTATAATAATACTAAATACTAAGCTTTTACTAAGGAAAAGCATTAGTAAATGCTTATTTAATAGTTACTAAGACTTACCCACTATAGAAGAGCTACTTCCTTAACTCTAAAGCGTTAATATATATCTTTAGAAATACTATATAGATATATAATTTAAAAGTAGCTCTAATAAGAGACTTCTTATAGTTAAGAATAGAGCCAGTCTTAATTAATAGCTATAGAAACACTATAATAACCCTACGATCTGCTAACAGCTTACTAACAACCTTCCGACTATTTAATATTACTCTTTACAAAGCCCTAATATTAAACCTAGTATCCTTTTTATAGCTAAAGAAACAGAGATTCTAGTAAGATATAAGACCTAGTAATAACTGCCTATATAAGGCTAATAATAGCTACTTTAAAGAGATTAAAGAGATTTATAGATAATAGGTTCTAGAATATATATATTTAAATAAAGAAGAATCGCTAGCCCTTTAAGCACTACTTACTAACTGCTTACTAGCTTAACGCTATATATAGAAATATATATTATAGACTTAGCAGAGGCCCTTTAAAGGGGATTCGTATATATAGTACTAGTGACTTAATTACCTAGGCCTTAAGGTTTTTAAGCACTTTATAAATATTACTTAAGGCATTAAGCTAAAGCTAGACGAACCCTAAAGCCCTTAAAGGATTATAATAGTTAACTATAATGCTTATAGAGTAGTGAAGGCTTATTAAGCAGTTTACTAAACTCTTTAAGAAGCTATTATAAGGGCAGAGCTAGGAGAGTGAATTGCCTTTAATTTCTATTTAATAGAGCCTAGCTATAGAGGCTATACCTTAGTATGAATTATAGTAAACTGAGCTTCTAAGTATATATAGGATTATTATACTATAGACTGGTTAATGCTTATAATTTATACTGCTTTTATAAGCTTTATTAAGATAATAGAAGTATAATATAAAGCTATAGTAAAGGCCTTTAAATATAATAATAAGCTCTTAATAATCTATTATTAAGTAGTTATTAAAATAGAGGCAATAAGGATCTAATATAAGCCTTTTATATTAAATACTTAAGCTTAGAATAGGGGTATAGAATGCATTATAATAATTATTAAAAAAAGCTATATAATACAAGCAGTAGCTAAGCTCTCAGTATACCTATAGCTAGAGACTATTAAAGCGGCTACTTACTTTTATAATTACTTACTAAGTGCTTACTAAAGTTAGAAGTCTTCTTATAAAGTGTTTTACTTATAATACTATACTAATAGTATAGTAAAACCTGACCTATCCTACTTATAATTATATAGCTATAAAGCTTTTATACTAATAGTAAATGCATAGCTTTATTATAACTATCTCTAAAAGCAGGCTCTATAAGCCTAGATCGGATTTCTTATAAAATATACATTAAGTAATTCTTTCTAAATTTAGAACCTACTATTAAAAAAAGTAATAACTTTAAGAGATATAACCTTTAATAAATACTAGTTATTTAATAAGTATTTAAAGAGCCTTTAGAATAATTTATTAAAAGAAGACTTAAAAGTAATATAAAAATGCATTTAAAAGCTATTTATAATAATAGAAGAACCTTCTCTATAGTTATTATAGCTCTTAGATAAGGAATTAGATAAAATCTCACTTAATCTTAATAATTCAGAGTATGTAAAGGCTGGTAAAAAGTAAGTGAGTACTTGCTAAGCCCCTATTAAGCAGCCTACTTATACTACTTTTAAATTTAAGGTTCTTCTTACATTTCTACAGTTACTTCTATCAGCCTTTTTCCATGCCTTAGCCACTTACTTAAATATAAAGAGGCAGGAGTAGTAGGATAGTAATAATACTAGAGGAGTAAAGCTACTAAGTGCTTACTAAATCGTCTTTAAAAGGGTAATGCTTAGGATATTATTTAAAGCTATATTTCTAGTAAGCAGCCTATAAGGGTAAAAGCATTATAGATACTCTTATTAGACTAAGGGAAGTAGTCTAGCTAGCTCTTTACTAAAGCTAGTAAGGGGAAGCTTAACTCGCTTTCTTAACTATACGTATAGTAATATTATTTCTACTTATAGAGAGAAAAAACCCTTTATAAAAAGGCCACTTATTAGAATGCTCTAGTATTTATTAAAGCAGCTTTCTAGCTCTTATGCTTAGATAGATGAATACTTATATAAAGACTAGCTAATTATAGTTAAAACCTCCTACTTTTAAAACTATAAGGAAGCAGGCTTATAAGTTAAAGTATTTAAAGTAATAGTAAATAATTACTAAGTGCTTAGCTATTACTAGGTATTTATATATAAGCTTAATAAATATAATTACTTTATTAAAATTAAAGTATAGTTAGTAATCTATAGTAACTAGTAGTTAAAAGATAAGTAAGATACTTATATAATTACTTTAGTTAGAATATTATTTTAAACCCTTATAGCTTTAGCTAACTGTTTTAACTATAAGATATTATAATATAATGCAATTAATACCTTTATATATACAGACCTTAATAAAGATATTTATATAGAAATGCTAACTGGATATTAAAAACCCAGTATTATTCTTAAGCTTTATAAGGCTTTATACAGCCTTAAATAGTCACCTCTCCTATAGTAACAGTATTTTAAGAAAGGCCTACACTTATTAGGCTTTTGCTAAGTACCTAGCGAAGACTGCTACTAGTTATATAAAGAAATCATCTTCTTCTTCTATATAAATAACTACATCCTCTACTATCTAAAGACCCTAGAAAGTAAGGTAATTAAGCTAATTAAGTCCTTTTAGAAACTCTATTATATTAAAGGAAGCAAGTCCTTTCACTAGTTCCTAAGTATAGAAGTTATTTATAACTGAATAATCTAATAGCTTTAGCTTTCTTAGTCTATATATATTAATAAAGCTTACTAACTCTTTACTAACTCTTTACTAAATTCTAAGCATAAGACTCTAATAGTATTTAAAGAGCTCTTTCTATCTAATAGTAATATAACCCTATAACTAATTAACCTATACTAACAGAAGGTTAGAACTATTATATATACTATAGTTATAACCTGGCTAGATATCGCTTTTATAATAAGTAGGCTAGTATAATTTAACTAGAACCCAGGCCTTAAGCATTATAAAGCTATAGACTGAGTTCTTTAATATTTCTTATAAATATAAGGACTTTCTTTATAATACGGAGCTAAGCCTAGCAGTAAAAATAACAGCCTTTTAATAGCTTCTGATATTAGTTTTATTAATAACTCGCTAGACTGTTAGAGCTTATAAGCATTTACTATAAGCCTTTTTAATAGTATGACCTCTTAGAGAGCTAATAAGTAAGATATAGTAATAATATTAATAATAAAGGCTAAGTTACTAGCCTTATTATAAGTAGTAAAAGAAGCCCTTTTTATAAGCTGGCTTATCTTATTCTTATATATTGACCTGCGCTTACTAACTGCTTAATAAAGAGTCGCCCCTCCTTCTTAAATAACTATCTAATATAATAATAAGCAGACTATTTATTTAGTTAAAGAGGAGCTTATCTAATTATATATAAAGCTCTAGTATATTAATATATATAATTACTAGCTTTATTAAGAAGTTATATAAGGCTAGATTAATATTATTTATATACTATTAGCCTAACTATTAACTAATAGCTTTATAAAGAGCCTCTTATAAAAGGCCTTTAAAGCATTCATTTAGTAACTAAAGCTTACTAACCTCTTAATAAGACTGGCCTAAAACTAGAAGCAGGAATTAGAAGAAGAAAAAGAAGCCTCAGTAATCCTAGAAGTCAGCCTAAAGGCTGTGCCTTCAAGCTAAAGGGGCGTGTTGAATTGGAGGCATGTTAGAGCACTAGGGCACTAGGGAGTTATGTGAGAAGCAGGGGGTTGTTAGGACCGACTCGGAGAAGGCTCGCCGAGCCTCCGGCCGGCTAGCCTGTATTAAGAAGAAAGGAGAGCTAGACCTCCCTGACCTTAAGGGGCGGGGGCCACAGTGAACAGATACACAATACACACACATGTTCAAGGTCATCAATTGGTCATACGAGCTATCCAACAAGATCCATCACGTTCTTTACATTCCCTATGACTTCCCAACTGCCCCCTAGCCAAGCGGTCAACGCGTATAATGACAATAGCTTTATATGAGTTAACTATCACAGCCGCCGCGAGCAACCGGCTGATAATACGTGCTAGTCAATTGAAAATCCGGCACCTGGTCTAGCACTGTAGTGATCTTGTTTGCCATATTATATCTAGTATATTTATGTTTCATTAATGTCAACCAACCCCCGGATATCTAACCCCTTCACTCCTCGACCACATGTTATCCTCATTAACAGAAACCACCAGCGCAGCCCAAACTCCCCACACAAGACCTAAGAAGCCGACGGCCTTCAAGCCGTCGCGCTGAAAACAAGAGCCATAGCCCCTAGTGCAAGCGCAAGGCTCAGCGAAGGCGCCGTCGCTCTAACTCCGGAGTCAGGGTCTTTGAGGTTAGGATATCCCACGACCTCGAATTTCTCCGTCTCCACCACCGCATCGTCCAAGGTGTGGTTGGAATCTTGGGACCTCGAAAGAGTTGCTTCGAACCAGTTATTCTCGCCACTGAAGAGAATCTGCTCGGAGTCATCGTTCACAGACGCCACCCATTCAGGGGCGTCCCAGGTCCACGTACTGACGTTTCTGATGTCGATTAGGTCGAGGTTGACCCCCCACCAACCTGTCTGAGTGCCGTCGCCCGTAGCGAATATGACCTGAAGCCACGGATTGCTGGGGTTTCCTGTGGGAATATCCCATTCGAAAACAACGGGCTCGGAGAGGTTGACTGGTTTGCTAGTATCGGGAGCGGTGAACTCGAATGAACGAGCGACTGGCGCTAACGCTGAGATAAAGAAGAGGGCGGGCAGGACTCTCATTGTTAGTGTTGAGGATGTGGGTATATGGGCTATAACCAGTATTAAGAATAGAGGTAGAGATTTGGACGTTCGCTGGCTGGGTTGAGGAGTTGATGGGGAAAACTAGATTTGCGTAGAGAGCCCAGCACGCTCTTATTATCCCCGCTGGTCCGCCCAAGACAATATCTCCAACAAGGATGCCTGGTAGTCGATCACTCAGCCCTGCGGCACAGCAATCCTCGGGGAGTGTCGGCACAGAATCGATTGTTCTGGGCCGCTCATGAGCAGCGCTTTTGGGGACTAATACTTGGCTTAGCGGCAGTGCTGACTGACTTGATTGGTAGAGTTGAAAGGCTCGGCTTTTACGGAGGTATGCATAACACGGTCTCTAAAAGGGACCTAGCCCTATAGAATATGAATAAATTTCATCATTAGCGAGGAATGCTTGACTAATTTGATCCGAACTCCGGATGGGTGGCCCGAAGTTACTCGGAAATCTTAGTCCATCTATGAAGAAGGTTAGTGCTGACAGTGGTTAGCATTCAGACAGGCTTAGCGCAACTCGGTCAGATCAATCTTGCAGGGGGTTGAGCAGAGAAGCAACCGTACGAATAAAAACTCGGGTTAACTACTTAGTGGCCCCCACAAGAATAGGTAAGCCAATCACAGTATCTAGCTTATCAATGAGTCCCCTGAGTAGCCACCTTAAATACACGCAACAACCAATCAGATGAGTCATTCTAGCGGTTAATAGTGAAAATATATGAGGCCGCCACGATGCTTCCTCACCATTAAGCGAGCGATAGAGTGCCGTCTGAGAATGTGGTACGATGCGCTAGGTGCTTACACTTTCTCTGGATCAGTTTATAGCAACGGTCCACTGCACCCGATTGGAGAAGGGTTATGTTGAATAGCTCACTGTGGCAAAAGTGTAAGGTCGCCCTATTTATGTACTAATACAGCTGCTATTCTAGACTATAAGTCTCCAATTCAACAGGTTAAGTAGGGATTTCTTAGATTGGATTAGGCTTTCCTACCCTGCAGATAAAGCCGCTGGAGACCTGGGGGTAGGGTTAGGGCAGTATGCCTAGTCCTGCGTCAAGACCTGCTCTATACTATAATACAAGGCAGATTCGACCTGACTAGCAAGAGCTTCTCTAGCATGTATTTAACGCACTGCCCATTTCCACTAATAGAAGAGCTCATGGCCAGTCAAGTATCACAGTTATCAGACTTGGATCGGGCGGTTCTGTAATCGGCCTCCGTCGAAGAGCTGCTTCGCTACGCTCATAAAATCGCCGTGTCCCTTCGACCTTATCAGAAGGAGCGAGAATCGGCCATAGAGCATTGAGGGCTAGTTCTGGTACTGTGAACGTTAGAACGTTGCCTGCACCTAGTAGATACCACTTATAATTCATAGGATAATTGTCCATACCTTAATATTCTAAATTTAGAAGTGTGTTATAAAGAGGAATCTAGTTATGCTTATAACTGTACAGTACTAAGGCGCTAAATATCCCTTTTATATTCCTGCCTTAATTAGATCTCTTATAATACTGCTTCTTAAATTTCTTAAATCGCACTAAAGGCAAACTTTACTAATTTATCAGCGTTTTTAATAATTATAATAACTTAGTATAAGGGTTGGTCTGTTAAAGTGTTATATAAGAGATCTAAAGGCAGGTATAAGGTAGTATATAAGTATTTACTTAGTGAGTGCTTAGCTAGCCTTTATTAAAGAGCTAGTCTAGCTTATATTATATAGCCTCTTATTTAATAAGACTATAGCTCTATTAGCTCTAACTCTTATAATTATCTCTCTCTTTCTTAAGCTTTATCTTAAGGTATAATTCCTATACTTTTATTATTAAAGTAATAAAGCTATTATTTATTTATACATTTAGTATATATTTATTATATACTATAAAGTATAAATAACTAGAGTTATAAGTTTAGTATTTATTATTAGTTTAAGTATTTAGCTAATACTTACTAACTACTTAGTCTCACTTTACTTAAACTTATAGTATTTTTATTCTTTATACTATTTATAATTATTATTTTCCTTTTTTTAGCTTTATATAACTTATATATATTTATCTTCTTACTATAACGTACTTAATAAGTGAGTGGGCTAAATAAGTGAGTAAGCCACTTATACTATACAGCTAAAAGTAATAATTCTCAATTTTCTAAAATTAGCTATATAAATATAGGAATTTCAAGGAATTAAATTAAGATATTTTCATAATAAAGTCAGTAGATGATATTTTTTCTAGAATTTTGAAAAATTAATTTAGCTTTTTAAAAATAAAATTAAGAAAAAAAACAGTGCGAATAAGATTATCTTAAATAACTATATAAATATTTTTTTTTAAAAAATATAGGAAAATTTCTTATTATTATAATGAAATTAATAGACTTATAATTTAAATTATATACATTTTAAGCCTAGTTTGGATTTTTAAAGAATTTCTTAAAAATCGCACTTTAAGGTATAAAACTGGATTGGCCCACTCACTTGTTTAGCCTACTCACTTATTAAGTATGTTATTTTTTTTTTCTTACTTATATATACTTTATTATTATCTTCTCTCTCTTCCTTACTCTCTTTACTTATTAATTATTTTATATTTATTTATTAAGTATTTATTATAATATTATTTCTTATTATTATAATAAAAGTTCTATTTAAATATAAATTTTAAACTAATATTAAATATATATTTCTAAATAACTAGTTTTTAAAAATACTAAAAGATAAAGTTCTTTATTCTTATTATATAAAGTAAAAATATTATTCTTTTAATTATACTTATATATACAGCTCTTTATCTTCTTAATATACTATTTATAAAATAGTAAAGTAAAAGTATAATATAATAAGTCTTTTTAAGTTCTTATTAAGTATTTATTAAGTATTTAATATATTATTAAATTCTTATTAAACTTATCCTTACTATTTAATAGTATTAGAACTTTTTTTATTACTAAGGTTAGTATAATTAAAGTAAGGATAATAGAAATACTTTTAATAATCTTAAGTATTAAAAGATTTATTAATTTATAAAGGCTATTACTATTATTTAATATTATATCTTTACTTTTACTAAGAATATAATAAATACTTACTCTATAAATAGTAATTATTCTTTTTTAATATATTAAAAAGCTTTATATTTTATATAACTTATAAAATTATAAACTAATTTTATTATATATTTCTTTTTTACTTTTATATATTTAAACTAATATATATTTAATTAAGTCTATTATCTAATATTTTTAAAAAAGAGTTATTTAAGTATTCTAAATCTATTATTTCTTTATACTATTATAAGCTTACTTAAGCTATTACTTTTTATTCTATACTTACTTATTTTATAATTATTAAAAAGATACTTATATATTCTATACTTATTAAAAGATCTTTAGTAAAGTATTCTAAAGACTTTAATAATAATATTAAAATAACTATTAAGAAATACTATAAGAATCCTACTCTTAAAGTATCTATCTTATTTTCTAATACTCTTTCTATATATTATAATACTATTAATAATCTTTTTACTATTAAGCTACTAACTCTTTATTAACTATACTATACTTACTTACTATTTCCTATTATTAAGTCTCCTCTTATTTATAATAATAAAAGTAAAGTATCTCTTTATATTAAAGTAAAGGCAGTTATAGCTTAGGCTTAGGCTATTATTATAACTACTCTCTCTTTACTTACTATACTCTTAGTAAATATAAATAATACTTTTTATTCTTATTATAATTATTAAATAAAGAAGTTTTATAACTAAGTATTATTTCTAGTTTTATAGTTTTAATTTTAATTCTTATTTTTATAGTTTTAATTTATAGTTTTAATTTATAATTACTTTAGTTTAAGTATTTATTAGTTCTATTAAGTACTTAGTTTAATTTAAATAATACTATTTATTTAATAAGCTATTAATATACTTTTAATATATTTTTAATTATTTATTATTCTATTTCTTATAATTATATTTCTTCTATTTATAGTATTAATAAATAGCTTTTTATATATTTTCTAAGTATTAAAATGGTTTTTAAATATTATATTCTACTAATTAAGTTACTTATTTAATTAAATAGAATATATTTTCTTTAGTCTTTTTATTTAAAATAATCTCTTTTACTTTCTATTTATTTTCCTCTTCTTTTAAATTTAAAAGGTTTATTAAGTAATTACTATACTTTTAATAAGCTTCTAATTATAATTCTAAAAGTACTATAAAGAATATATTATATATTTAATAGTATTATTATAATAAGTATATTTAATATACTTATTTTCTTACTTACTTTATAATAATAACTTTAATATATTTAAATATTAGTTTTTTATTTTTAAATTAGAAATTATATATAAATAATCTTATAATTTATTCTTTATAGTATTCTTATTTAATATATTTCTTATTATAGGCTTTTACTTATACTTCTATTACTTAAGCTTAACTCTTTTAAGCTTTAGTATATATTTACTAAATATTCTTTATATATTTAATAATACTTTATACTTATATCTTTAAGTATTCTAAAGTATAGCTTATTATTCTTAAATAGTAGCTATATAGTGATTATATTAAAGAAACTCTTATTATACTATACTAGCTATTATTATATACAAACTTAGCTTTTACTAATTATATTACTTATCTTTTTAATATATTTTTTATAAAGATATAAAAGTATTTCTTAAGTAGTTAGTTTATTCTTTTAGTTTACTTATCTATTTATAAATAGTATATAGTAAATAGTTAGCAATAAGTTGCCTATTCTCTTATTAAGTCAGCTTAGAATTAATTTATAAATAGCTTATTTCTATTATTAATAATGCTTTTTAATATATTAAATTTATATTTAACTTATTTATATAATACTTATAATGTATATAATAAGCGAATGTCTTAAATAACTAAGTGTCTTACTTAGAGTTTTACTTTAAATCGCAATTTTAAAATGATTTTTAAAAACTTAAACTAACTTTAAAATAGCTATAGTTTTAAATATAGCTTAATTATAATATATATTATCCTTATGAACTTTCTTAAGCTATATATACTTATAGTATTAGTAGTATAAAATTCATACTGTTTTTTTACTATTTCTATTTATAATTAGCTTAATAAATTAATTAAAAATATAAAGAAAATACTATTTTATAAGCTTTCTTCTTAAAAGCTTAAAATTAATTCTTTAGAAATTTACTAATTAAATAGCCCGTTTTAGAAAATCTAAAATGTGTACTTTTAGCTGTACTATATAAGTAGGACACTCGCTTGTTTAAGATATCCGCTTATTATATATATTATAGTAAGTTTTATCTTTCTAACTATTATATCTTTAATTTTAGATTTTAATTTATAAAAGCTTATTATATAACTATCTTTTCTTTAATTAAGTTATAATATAAGATTATAGTATTTAGTTATATATATAAATACTACTCCCTTTTATTAAAGTTTTTAAATTTACTATTTTATTACTTGCTTTTTATTCTAAAGTTTAAAAGCACTTTTAACTTTATACTTAAAGACTTTATAACTTTTATAAATAGCTTTAATCTTATTTTTTCTATTAGTATAAATATAGTTAATATAGTTTTTTAAAATAAGTTTAAATTATTATAAGGCTTTATCTTTAAAGAATCTTATTATATACTAGACTTTAGTATTATTAATAATAAACTGAGTTAAATAGTATAGCTAGTAAGCTCTGAGTTATATTAAAAATCATTAAAGTATAGCTATAGACTTATTATAAGAGTTTAGTTATTTTAATTTAAGGATTTTTCTAATATCCTTTCTTATAATTAAATTAAAGGCTAGATTTTTAATATAATTCTAATAAAGACTTATTTACTTTTATAAAACTATAGTAAGTTTTTTAAATTTCTTTATAAGTACTTTAACTTAGTTATTTAAATTATTAATTTATTCTTATTTTTTAATAGTATTCTTATAAAAGGCTTAAATAAAATTATTAAATATATTACTAAGTTATTTATTATATTACTCTAACTTATAAACTTTTACTTTATAACTTATAAATATAATAATGTCTTCTTTATTATCTATATCTATTAAGAAGTAATGTGTTAAATAAGAAGATAAAAGAGACATTACTACTTAAAGTAATAGATACTATAAAGTAAGAAGGATATAAAGCAGAGTGAGGATAGATAAAACTTATAAAATAAAACAGATAAAAAGAGAGCTAGAGCTATAATTAAGTAATTAATTAGAAAATAAATTAAATATTCTAATTAATTAAATAAATCTCATTATAATAATATAAAAAAATATTTAAATAATTTAAAATTAAAAGTAAGTAAGAATATAATTAATTACTATCTATATTTAAATTATCTCTACCTTTTATCTTAAACTAACTCTAGTTATTCTTATTAATAGCCTTATTAAGACTAATACTTAAATTAATTAGCTAATTAAAATTCTAGATCATTCTAGTTAGTAAGCCTTTAGCTTTAATACATTCCTCTTTATACAGTCAGCACTTTATTTTTATAAGCCTAAAGACTATAAATAATAAAGAAAAGTAAAGCTTTAATAAATAAAGGAAATAATAAAAAAAGAAAGAGAATATATATAAGTCTAATATTTAAATATAGTTAATTAACTAGAATCTAGCTTATATTTACTCTTCTAAGATTATAATAATTATAAAAAAGAGTCTAAATAGAATTTAAATACTAAAGTTATATTAAGAATAGTAAGTAAAGTTATAAAAGTAGCTATAATAAGAACTCTTTAGTAAAATTAATTATAAAGTATATAAAGTAATTATAAAGTATTTAATTAAGTAATATCTTTTAATAAATTAAATAATTAAAATATATTAATAAGTCTAGTAAGTATAAAAGCAAATAGTAGTAATAATCCTTAAGTAGATCTTAGAAGTAAAGTATAAGTTAATTTATATATAGTAATATAATTAGTTTAAAAGAGCCTAGTAAAAGAAAGAGGAGCTAATCTTAATCTTAAAGTATTTATAATAATATCTTATTAAAATAAGAAAATTAGACTATTTAAAATAAAAGTAATAAAGCTTTTTATTTAATTAATTATATATATTTATTAATAAGGGATTAAAAGTAAATAAAAAGACCTTATAGTATATATAGTTATAATATAAATAAGAGTATGAATATTATTCTTTTTTATAGTTTTTATAGCTTCTTATAAGGGTTGGTCTATTAAGGTATTATATAAGAGATCTAAAGGCAGGTATAAAGTAGTATGTAAGCATTTACTTAGCAAGTGCTTAGCTAGCCCTTGCTAAAGAGCTAGTCTAGCCTATGTTATATAGCCTCCTATTTAATAAGACTATAGCTCTATTAGCCCTAACTCTTATAATTATCTCCTTCTTTCTTAAGCCTTATCTTAAGGTATGATTCTTATGCTTCTATTATTAAGATACTAAGGTTATTATTTATACATTTAATACATATTCACTATATACTATAGAATATAAATAACTAGAGTTATAAGTCCAGTATTTATTATTAATCTAAGTATTTAACTAGTATTTACTAATTATATAGCCTTACTTTATCTAAATTATAGTATTTCTATTCTTTATATTACTTATAATTATTATTTTCCTTTCTTTAGCTTTATATAATTTTATATACTTATCTTCTTATTATATTCTTTCTTTCTTACTTATATATACTCTCTTATTATCTTCTCTCTCCTTTTTACTCTCTTTACTTACTAATTATTCTATATCTATTTATTATATATTTATTATAATATTATTTCTTATTATTATAATAAAAGTTCTATTTAAATATGAATTTTAAATTAATACTAAGTATATATTTTTAAATAATTAGTTTTTAAAAATATTAAAAGATGAAGTCCTTTACTCTTATTATATAAAATAAAAATATTATTCTTTTAATTATACTTATATATATAGCTCTTTATCTTTTTAATATACTATTTATAAAGTAATAAAGTAAAAGTATAATATAATAAGTCTTTCTAAGTTCTTATTAAGTATTTACTATATATTTAATATATTATTAGATTCTTATTAAACTTATTCTTATTATTTAATAGTATTAGAACTTTCTTTATTACTAAGGTTAGTATAAATAGAATAAGAATAATATAAATACTTTTAATAATTTTAAATATTAAAGGATCTATTAATTTATAAAGGCTATTACTATTATTTAATACTATATTTTTACTTTTATTAAAAATCTAATAAATACTTACTTTATAAATAGTAATTATCTCTTCTTAGTATACTAAGAGGCTTTATACTTTATATAACTTATAAAATTATAAACTAATTTTACTATATATTTCTTCTCTACTTTTATATATTTAAACTAATATATATTTAATTAAGTCTATTATTTAATATTTTTAAAAAAGAGCTAGTTAAATATTCTAAGTCTATTACTCCTTTATATTATTATAAGCTTATTTAAGCTATTACTCTTTATTCTATACTTACTTATCTTATAGTTATTAAAAAGATACTTATATATTCTATACTTATTAAAAGATCTTTATTTAAATACTCTAAAGACTTTAATAATAATATAAAGATAGCTATTAAAAAGTATTATAAAAATCCTATTCTTAAAGCATTTATCTTATTTTTTAACACTCTTCTTATTTATAATAATAAAAGTAAAGTATCTCTTTATATTAAAGTAAAAGCAGTTATAGCCTAAGCTAAGGCTACTATTATAACTACCCTCTCTTTACTTACTATACTTTTAGTAAATATAAATAGCACTTCTTACTCTTACTATAGCTATTAAGTAAAGAAGTCTTATAACTAAGTATTATCTTTAGATTTATAGTTCTAGTTTTAATTTATAATTCTAGTCTATAGTTATTTTAACTTAAGTATTTATTAGCTTTATTAAGTACTTAGTTTATTTTAAATAATACTAACTGCTTAATAAGCTATTAATACGCTTTTAGTATATTTTTAATTATTTATTATTCTATTTCTTATAATTATATTTCTTCTATTTATAGTATTAATAAATAGCTTTCTATGCATTTTCTAAGTATTAAAATAGTTTCTAAGTATTATATTCTATTAATTAACTTACTTATTTAATTAAATAAAATATATCTTCTTTAGTCTTTTTATTTAAAATAATCTCTTTTACTTCTTACTTATTTTCCTCTTCTTTTAGATTTAGAAAGTCTACTAAATAGTTATTATACTTTTAGTAAGCTTCTAACTATAGTTCTAAGAGTACTATAGAGAATATATTATGCATTTAATAGTATTATTATAATAAGTATACTTAATATACTTACTTTCTAACCTGCTTTATAATAATAACTTTAATATACTTAAGTACTAGTTTCTTATTTTTAAATTAGAAGTTATATATAAATAATTATATAATTTATTCTTTATAGTATTCTTATTTAATATATCTTTTATTATAGGCTTTTGCTTATATTTTTATTACTTAAGCCTAATTCTTTTAAGCTTTAATATATACTTACTAAATATTCTTTATATATTTAGTAATACTTTATACTTATATCTTTAGGTATTTTAAAATATAGCTTATTATTCTTAAATAGTAGTTATATAGTGCTTATATTAAAAAGACTCTTATTATACTATATTAGCTATTATTATATATAAACTTGGCTTTTGTTAGCTATACTGTCTATCTTTTTAGCGCATTTTCTATAAAGATATAAAGGTATTTCTTAAGTAGTTAGTTTATTCTTTTAGTCTGCCTATCTATTTATAGATAGTATATAATAAATAGTTAGTAATAGGTTGCTTATTCTCTTATTAAGTTAGCTTAGAATTAACTTATAAATAGCTTATCTTTATTACTAATAATGCTTTTTAATATACTAAATTTGCATTTAACTTATTTATATAATACTTATATAAGTTATATAGTAGTTATTATCTTTTTATATAAAATCAAAATTATATATTTAGTTATATAATATACTATAATTAAGATAGTATTATATTACTTACTATTTACTTAAGCACTATTTAATAACTTTATAATAAAATCTATAGAAATTTCTTAGAAAGGATTTACTAGTATTAATAATAGCTATAGCTTTTTATATAGCCTATATCTAAGTATAAAGATATTATAGTATTTCTTATATCTAATAGTATAGTCTATAATATCCTTACTAATTTAATTCTAATAGAATTTTCTACTAATTAATTCTAATATCTTAGCTTTTCCTATATATCCAGCTCTTAGGTTATTATAATAGTATTAAAGGATTTCTATCCTTAATATCTCTTTTATAAGAATAATAAGTCTGCTCTTATAAAATAAAGTGCTATATTTATTATAATAATAAGTTCCTATCTTCCTAACTATTTACTAAACCCTTACTAATTATTATTAGTAAAAATAATTATTAATTTATAGTCTTTAAACTAATTCTTCTAACTTTATTAATAATTATAATAAAAATGCTATTTTACTTATTATAAGCTCCTTTATAATTAAATATAGAATATATTACTCTAAATTAATAACTCTAGCTTTAAATAAGTCCTCCTAGCTTCTATAAGTAACTAGCTCTTACTAAGCAGTCTTTATATATTTATTAGTCTTTTAGCTTACTATTCTAGCTCTTATAACTATAGAGATTAATACTATATATATTTAATCTTTCTTAGTTTTATTATATTAATTCTAATTATAGAATGAGAGTACCTACTACTTAACTCAACTTATAGGGCCTCTTAAGCTTGCCTATACTGCTTAAATATATGCTTTTATAACCTCTATTTACCTTTTAAAGTTACTAATCATTTAGCGAACGTCTAGTAGAAGCTTTTTAATAAAGTTCAGCTTATTAGCTAAGGTTAGGAGTATATTATTATATACTATCTCCCCCTTTATATAGTCAGGTCTATAGAATAGTCTATTAGCTAGATTATACTTTCTTAGTCTATATTTAATATTAAAGTCAAAGAGTGCTAATCTATATACTCACTTAGCTAGCCTGCTTCTTAAGTCTTTAGTTAGTACTTTAATTACTCCTTTAAGAGCTATATAATTTATTAAAAGGAGGAATTTCTTAGAGAGTCCTAATAAGTAATAACTCTAGTTCTTAAGGCTTTTAATAATAACTAGAAGTTCTTACTAACTAATGCTCTAGTATTACTTAGTATTTATCAGTTTCTAAGATTAATATATAACTAGTCTTTATTATTCTTTATATAATTAAGTTAAAATGCTAGAGACTGCCTTTAGAAAGGTATTTATCTTTACTCTAGTTCTTTTTACTAAGTCTTAGTATTAGAGAATGCTTATTAAATAGAAGGCGGATTTTAGTATTTAGAATACTATATCTTAATCTTCTCCTTATATAAAGGGTTTCTTATTCTCTATAGTCTTTAATAGCTCTATTAATAGTACTATTTAGTAAGAGTATTCTAGAATAAACTTCTTATAGAAGTTATAGAATCCTAAAAAGACCTATATATCTTTAACACTCTCTAGTACTTACTACTTAGTGATTGCTTACACTTTACTTAGTTCTATCTTTAGTCCTTCCTAAGTAATTATATATCTAAGGAATTCGACCTCTATTTAATAGAAAGCGCACTTTAGTAGCTTTATATAAAGCTAGAAAGTTTTTAACTTTTAAAAGACCTCTTTTAAATCCTTAGTATATTATTCTTATATCTATAAATATATTATAATATTATCTAAGTATACTATATAATAAGTATTAAGTAATTTAATAAGTACTTAATTAATATATACTTAGAAAGTAATAAATATATTAATTAGTCTAAAGAGTATAACTATATATTTAAAGTAATTATATTTTATATAGAATACTATCTTTTACTAGTCTTCTTTCTTAATTTAAATATAATAATAAGTATTATAAATATTAATTTTAAAGATCTATTTTACTTTAATAAGTCTATTAAGTAATTTATTAATTAGTAGTAAAGAATAATAGTTCTTAATAATAACTGCATTTAAATTATAATAATTAATATATATTTTAATACTTCTATCCTTTTTAAAAATAAATAGGACTAAAGCTCTTATTTTATTAATTAAGCTATTTACTTAACTAATCTTTATATTCTTAGTAAAGTAATTATAAATAATCTTTACTTACTTCTTATTAGTAAAGTATATTATTTCTAAAGGAGGCTCTTTACCTTCTATTAGTTTAATAGAGTATTTTACTCTTTTTAAGAGTAATAACTTCTTTACTTTAGCTTTACTAAAGATCTCTTATTCTAACTTAAGTTTAAATAGTAAATACTAATCCCTTCTTTATTCTCTTTTCTAAGAGTGAGTAATAACTGCTTATTTAGTACTAATATACTATATATATATATAATATATGCCTTTTTACTATTTATAATAAGGTCTTTTATAAAAGAGTTAGAATCTTATATTAAAACTGCTTTATAATACTATATATTTATATATATATTAATTATAATGCCTTTCTAGCTTATAGTCTCTCTTACTAATAGTAAATCGCCTATTCCTTTAGGTTAGTTTTATAAGGCTTTTATAAATAAATATCTTATTTTCTTTACTAACCCTTAGTAATTAAAGAAGAAGAATATCACTTAATATACTTATAATATAGAATAAGTAGTCTTATTAAAGCCTACTAGCTTTAAGGCTTACTAATCTAGTATAAGTTTAAGGCCTAGCTTTTATACTAATTTCTTACTAATTAAGCTAATTTCTATAACTATATCTATATCTATTTTAACTTTATATTTATTATATACTTAAAGAATGATTACTTATCCTTAAATAATTAAACTAATTAATATAAGATATAGTTTTAATATAAGGATTATATCTTTAGACTTTATACTTAGTCATTTTTTAATAAGTCAATCTCTTTAACTTTTATACTAAATTATTACACTATTATAGTTTTTTAATAGCCTCTTTAATTCTATTTACTAAGAGCTCTTTTAATTATTATACACTTATTAATAAAATAGCCCCTCTTATTATAATTATAGTACTAAATATAAGAATTATCTCTTAGCTTTATTAAGTACTTACTATACTCTTATTAGCTGCTTAATTCTAAGTAGTTAGAATAACTGCTTCTTCTTTTACTTTTTATTAAGTTTCCTTATCCTTATAAAGTATAAAGTCTGCTTTATAGTATATATATTAGAGTCTTTAGTATATGTCTTTTCTATAGCCTTTCTTATTTATTATTAGAATAGTTTCTTTTCTTACTTTAGCTTAAGGGTGTGTTCTTATATTAGCTATAGGGTTATTACAGTTATTATACTTTTAATATAAGTTCTTTAGCTTATAAAATATTAATTTATATCTTTTAAATATCTTTTTTAATTCTATTTTAAAGTCTATAATAGTATTATAATATAAGTATCTTATCTTCTTTTAGGTCTTTTATCTTTAATAAAGAATATAAGGATTTTTATATATTAAAGTATTTTATTAATAACTAATTAAAGAGCTATTAAAGAGCTATAAGCTCTTTATATAGTTTAACCTCCCTCTATTTAGAGTTTATATAAAGCTTCTTTAAAAAGGCTATAAATTAGTCTTATATAAAGTATATAAAGTTCCTTAAGTAATCTCTTTACTAGATTTATAATAATAAAGAGAGTTTAATTATAAACTAAAGAATCTTTTAATATATTCTAATAAATACTTAGAGATTATTTACTATCTTTACTACTTTTATTTAATTATTAATTTAGACTCTATTAGTCCCTTTAGTTAATACTATATAAGGATAGTATAATAGTTTATTATATTCTTTAGGGTCTTTCTTATCTAAGCTTTTAATAAGTTATTCTAATAGTTTCTTTTAAAAATATTAGTCTTATTCTTACTATTATATTATAATATAGAAGAGTGATTATATCCTATTATTATTATTTTTAGAACCTAATTATAGACTTCTTAATAAATACTTAGTTATTAATTATTAAACTATAAGTAATAGTAATTCTTTATAAAAGCTATTTTTATAGAATATATAAAATAGCCCTACTTCCATTTCTTTCTAGATTAAGTAATCAATTAGATTATATTCTAATTAGAATCCTTTATTATTTGTAATTAGTAGTTTAAGGTTTTTTCTAGCTTCGTTTTATATAGGGTTTTAAGTAAATAGTCCTAACGTACTTAATAAGTAAGTGAGCCAAACAAGCGAGTAAGCTACGAATACTGTGCACTAAAAAGAGCTAAACTTTAAATTTTTAAAACTAGCTATCTAATTATTAAAAATAAAATAAAAATATTTTTAATTATTTAATTAAAAAGAAAACTATATAAAAATTTTTTTCAAATTTTTAAAAAAATTCCTTTATATAGAAATAGCTAGGTATATAGTGCGAATAAGCATTTTTAATATAGCTTATTAAGTAATTTTTAAAAATTTTTTAAAAGAATTTATATTTATTTTTTTAATATATAATAGAACTATTTCTAAGATATTAGCTATTTTACTCTTAGTTTTAATTTTAAAGAATATTTTAAAGATATTTTCATTTAAAGTATAAATACTAGGAAATTTTAAAGTGGCTTACTCGCTTGTTTGGCTTATTTACTTATTAAGTACGTTATATTTATTTATAGTTCGCTTATTATTCGCTTAGTAATGCTTAAGTTTAGTAATATATTCCTTCTTATCTTATGTAATATATTAATAATCCGCTAGAATATAGAAGTGAATGAATTATAAGGGTTAGTCTATTAAAGTGTTATATAAGAGATCTAAAGGTAGGTATAAGGTAGTGTGTAAGTATTCACTTAGTGAGTGCTTAGCTAGCCCTTACTAAAGAGCTAGTCTAGCCTATATTATATAGCCTCTTATCTAATAAGACTACAGCTCTATCAGCCCTAATTCTTACACTTCTTTAGCCATTAGTTTAATAATATAAATTCCTTTAATTCTATTTATAAATACTTAGTTAAGAATAGCCTTAGTATAATTATTAGTATAAATAATTTAATTATTAGCCTTTTTCTTTAATAAAGCCTATTTTATAATAATATCCTTATTAGGCTTCTTTTACTTTTTATTAATACTCTCTTTATTTAAATTATTAGAATTATTAGAATTATTATTAGTTATTAAAGCAAAGGTTATATAAAGTAGAACTATTTAATTAAATAAATTTATAATACTTAAGCTAGGTTTAAAAGTAAATAGTAAAATTAAAAGAGTTTTAAAGTATTAGGATTTTAAGGTTATTACTAGCTCTAGGTCTTATACTAATTAATTAATAAGTTCTTAATTAGTATTAAAAGTGTATAGAGTAATTATAACATACTTAATAAGTGAGTGAGCTAAACAAGCAAGTAAGCTATAAATACTATATACTAAAAAGAGCTAAACTTTAAATTTTTAAAACTAGCTATCTAATTATTAAAAATAAAATAAAAATAATTTTAATTATTTAATTAAAAAGAAAACTATATAATAATCTTTTTAAATTTTTAAAAAAATTCCTTTATATAGAAATAGTTATATATATAGTATGAATAAGGATTTTTAATATAGCTTATTAAGTAATTTTTTAAAAAAAGCTATAAAAATTCATATTAATTTTCTAATATATAATAGAGCTATTTCTATAATATTAGCTATTTTATTCTTAGTTTGAATTTTAGAGAATACTTTAAAGATATTTTTATTTAAAGTATAAATATTAAAATTTTTTAAAATAGCCTACTTACTTATTTAGCTTACTTACTTATTAAGTATATTAATCTAATTTAATTAATTTATTTACTTTAGTATTATATATAAAATATATACTATTTATATATTTAAGTCTCTTAAGATATTTATAAAGCTTTATTAATATTCTAACCTATTATTAATTACTATTATAATAAGTATTCTAAAGTATAAAAAGATCTTTCTTAAGAATAAGTATATATAAGAGGCTTTAAGTAACTTAAAAGCTTTAGCTTTAATCTATTTAATAAGGTTATATCTAGCTTTTAATAAGTACTTCTTACTTTAAAACTCCTTAAAATATTAAATATTTATATAAATCTTTATTATAAAATAGCTAGATTTAGTAAGTACTATAAGTTCTTTAGCTTATTATATATTATAGATTTAATAAGTTTTATAAGTTAGAATAGTTATATTTATATTTTTATAAAGGTTTAGTTAATAATATCTCTTTTTTAAGAGTTTTATAGTTTTCTTTTAGTTTTAATACTTATAGTCTTTATAGTATAATTTAATTAAATACTTTTATATATCTTTATTTTTAATAACTAGCTTAAGGTTATAGTTTAAGTAAGTTATTTATAATTATAGAATTCTTTTATAAAAGAAGAACCTTTTTATTTTAAAGTAAAAATATATATATACTTTATTTAATATATCTTAAAAGTATTACTAAGTCTATAAGAACCTCCTTAAGACTCTTAACTTATTAGTATATTCATTTTTTAGTAATTCTAATAGTAATTAAGGTTCTTACTAGGTTTTTATTAAATTAATTATAATAGTATTTAATTATTAATTAATAAAGGCTTTAATATTCCTTTTAGCTTCTTAGTTTAGTTAATTAAATAGGCTTAGTAGTTTTCTAAATAGCCTATTAATTATTATATTTTTAATCCTAAGTATATATTAAATTATAAAGTTAAAGAGTAGTAAATAACTAATCTATTTATTAATTAGTACTTTTAGGATATCTATCCCTTTCTTATTAAGCTAATAAACTAATATTTAAGTATTTATTTTTAATATAAAGTGAATTCTATATAAATATATATATAACTATTTAATTAAAAGTAAAATGCCTTAGTATTCTCTTTTTATAATATTATAATTATATTTATTCTAAGTTTATATATTAAATTCAAATCTTATTAAATAGTATTTACTATTCATTATTTATATAAGAATATAACTCTAACTTAATAAACTAATATTAACTATAAGAATAACCTCTTTATAATTAAGAAATAGGTTTAAAATAATTAAAATAAGTACTAATAATAATTTTATTCTTTAGTATATATATAGCCTTAGCTTATAAATTACTTTAAATAAATTTAATATCTTTTTTTAGTAGACTTATTAATAGCTTTATAATAATAATATATTTAATAACCTATATCCTATAGTAATTAATAACTCTTAAGAATACTCTAACTTCTATATTAGAGTTATAATAAGTCTACTTAGTAATTTTAATAATTTTAACCTCTTTTAATAATCTCTTATAAGTATTATAAAGATACTTAATTATTAGAGCAGTTTATTTATAAAACTGTAATTTTAATATAGAAATAGTATATTTAGCCAGTTTAATATTTAATAAGGTCTAATCTAAGTTAATTAAATACTTTTTAATATATTATCTAACTTTTAGACCAGCTTCTTTATTATTATAAGTTATAATAAGTCCTTTTATTATTATATTATTAAGGAAAGCTATATACATATTTAATATTAAGTTAAATAAGATATAAGTAATAATCCTTATAAATTAAACTATAGAGTTAGTCACTTCTTATAGTAGTATGTATATTTTTAGTAGGCTTAATAGTATTATAAAAGTAATTAAATCCTTACTTTCTTTTACTAAACTAATTTAATTATATTTTAAAAAGAAGTTTAAAAGTAATAATATCTAATATATTACTATATTTACTAAGAACTCCTTAGTATTAGAAGAGCTTAAGCTATTATAAATAGTAATATAGTTTATTTTAATAGTTAAATTAATTAATTGGATTTTACTATCCTTTTTTACTATAAGTATAAAGGGGTTCTTATAAAAGCTATAGCCTTCTTTTAGAATACTTTTTTTAAATTATTAATAAAGTAAGTTAATAACCTTTTAGTATAGTCTTAAAGGAATAAAAACACTATTTACTTACTAAGCTTTATAGAGAATAACCTTAATAACTTATAATAAAGTAATTATTAAATTAACTCTTTTATAGTCTTTAAAGTCTTAGGCTAGTATAGCCTCTTTATTATATAAGATAGTAATAAATATATCGTATTCTTTTTTAAATAAGGTTTTATTCATTTAATTAACTATTTCTACTAGCTATTCCTTTATTAACTAACTTCCTTTTTCTAGAATAAAGAATTTAAATATAAAGAAGTTAGAATACTTACTTCCTTTTTCTATTTAAGAAGTAATCTTTACTATTTTCTTTAATTTTTAATAAGAATCGCCTTTTAGTATTAAACTATTAACTAATAAGTTATTAATTAAGTAAATCTTAATGCTTTTTTATTTATAAAGAGTATTTACTTTAATATATTAAGTATTTTTATTAAAAAGCTAGTTTTTCTTTAATCTCTTTTTTTTAATAAAGCATTTTAATTATTTTAATTCTTTTTATATATTAATAATAGTATTAGTATATTAAGTAACTATACTAATAGTAAGGATTTAAATAATTTTAATAAAGTCTTTTTAAAAAAGTATTTAGCTTTTTTTTAAAAATATTATTATCTTTTAATAAAAAGTTATTTAGCTTATAAATTATTAAAGGATTAATTATAAATAGTATTAATATTCTATCCCTTACTTTTCTAAATATAATATATTATATTTAATTACTTTTATAATAAGTATAATTAAGTAAATATTATTTAAATTAAAATAGATTATAAGTTACTTTTAATTAATTAAATAATTAAATATAAGTCTACTAACTTTAATAAATAGTATTTCTAAAATGAATAGAACTATTATTATTAAAGAGAGTACTATATATAGCTAGATAGGTATATATATATTCTTAAAGTATAGAGTTATAATTACTTCTCTTATTATTAAGATCTTCCTTTTAAAATAGGAAGTTATAAAGGCACTAACTAGCTTAATATTAAAGTTATAGTATTAAGCCTATTTATAGAAAATGAGATTCCTTTCTAAGTCTAAATCTATTAATACTTTTATTATAATACTCTTAAGAACCTTTAGTTAAATAATTAATTATAAAGTATTTTATAAATATAATATCTTAAGTAAGTTAAATATACTTATTAAGTTAATTACTAGACTTAAAATTAATTAATTAACTAAACTCTCTTCTAGTTTTATATAATCTTAAGAGTTATTAATAAAATAAACCTTTCTTTTATTATCTTTTTCTAAGTATTATCTTAAATAGAAATACTTAAAAGTAGGGTTATTTAAGTTAAGAGAATGATTTTTATTAAATAATTTAACTATAATAATAATAAATTTAATATAATTCTTTAATAGGTTCTTATTATCCTTATATAATAATACTAAGACTATTTAATAATAAGAATTATTATTTATTTAATTAATTAGTTTAGATATTACTATAATTATAAGTGCTTTTCTCTTAAGTATAAATAGCTTAATTAGCTATTTAGAATTAATAAACTCTATTCTATTAACTTATTTTATTACTATAGTATAATTATTTAAATAAGCTTAGCTTAATCTTATATTTATAAGCTTAAGGATAGTATTATAAAGTAAGGAAATCTTAACCCTTCTAACTATATTAAGTAAAATAATTATAGCCTCATAGTATTAATCTTAAGCAGAGTATAAGTTATCTATTCTAAGTTACTTTTTGAATTTTATTTAATTAGCTAGTTTCTAATAACTAAGAATTATTTTAAAAATTATATCTTCTTCTTTTATAAGAGCTATAGAGATTTATAATAACTCTACTTACTCTATTTTACTTCTTTACCTCTTATTATTATAAGTATTAATTAATACTTCTTATTTATTATTAATATATATAATAAGCAAGCGTTATAGATAAGCGAGCGTTACACTTTTCTTTAAAATACCTATCTTCTTACTTTATTATATAAATCTTAACTACTAAGTATATTATAATTAAATACTAAGGCAAGGATTCTTCTTACTCTTTAAGCCCTTTAAAATAACTTAAAATTAAGTCTTTAATATACTATAACTACTTATATAGTTAATAAGCATAGGCTTTATTACTAATAGTAAGGCATTCAGTCTTAATATAATACTATCCTTAACTTATAAAAACTAACCGATCTAGAGGAGTAGATCATTATTCAGTTCATCCTTAACTTAGATTTATAAGGATTCTTCCTATAACTGCATAGTATTAAAAAAATGGCTAACTGACTGCTTATTAACTGTAATACATTACTTATTAGTAAGTACTAAGCTTCTAACTTTATTAAGTAATAACTAGACCTTAAAATGCATTTCTTTTATAAATATAACTATTAAAAGGCTAAATATAAAGATTTAATTATTATTTATAATTAGTTCTAGCTTATAAAAAATATAATTATAAAATATAATATTAATTTAATTAATATTTATAACTTTAATAAGACTAGCCTTATAATAAGTATAATTATAAGTAGAATAGTTATTATAAGTATAAATAAGTATAGAAATTTAAAATTAGTTTAGCTTAAAAACTAGAAATGGATTATAGTTATTTAAGCAATTAATATAAAAAGCTAGGTAATCTAGTTATTTATTATAATTACAGGCTAATATTACTTTACTAACTAGTATTAAGAAAGCAGTATACTAAGTAATTAGGGTATTATAATGACTTAAAATAGCTAGACTAATAATAAAACAGTTCTTAAGTAGCTTAAGCACTTTAATTAATATACTAAGGCCTGATTAACTAGTTACTATTATCTTCTAATCCTTAATAAGTATAAAAGTTATTACTTAGTTAACTTTAAGAAATATTATAAAGAGAATTATATTATTACTCTTTATATATTACTTTATTTATCTTACTTACTCTAGCCTCTGAATATTAAGTACTTTAAGCCGCTTAAAAAGGCATATAGTTAGGAAATTAAGTATTTAATTAAATACTCTATTACTTATATTTTAAAGACTGAGTTCTTTCTAGCCTTTTATACTGCTTACTAAGCTATTATAATAAAGAGTAATATTAAAAGGGGGTTTTAAAAGACTGGGCTTACTTCTTTAGACCTAGAAAATATTATATTAAAGCTTAATATATAGTTACAGACTCTAACACTAGTTACAAAAGAGGTTAGCCTCTCTAACCCTTAAGTATTAAAGACTCTAAAGACTATACTTAAAGCTAGCTTATAGTTTTAATACTTTAAAAGATAAGTTAGGAAGTATTAAAGTAGCTCTCTAATATCTATTCTTAAAGCACTTAAGTCATTTTCTAAAAGAATAATAGTAATAATACATTAAATAGTATTATTAAAGTCTAAGAACTAGATCCTTCAATAGGTAAATAAGACCCTTAATAAGTAGTACAGAGCAAAAAGAACCTGCTTATAAAATAGAGGGAAGATAACTGTAAAAAAGGGAAGGAATGCAATTAATCAGATAGATATTAATACGCAGATATAGGCTGAATTATCGAAAAGTAGTAGTTAAGGAGGGTTAGTATAACTAAGGGAAAGGCATTATAAAGCGTATAGTAAGACTGGTTATAATATAAGAATATATTAGGTTATTATTAAAACTTCTAAAGAAGAGTATAGCACTTAGTTTTAATTAATTAAATACTTTATTATGTTTTTATCTAAGTTCTTACTTTAAGGGTTAGGAAAAGTGCGACGCTCGCTTGTTTGCAATGCTTGCTTATTATATATATTATATTCTTTTATTATTCTATAATTACTTTCTTTAAGGCTAAAGTAGACCTTTTTAGAAGTAAGAGTGACTTATACTTAGTAAATAAAGAGGTACTCTTCTAATTACTTACTCTCTTCCTTTAAATAGCTTAAGATAAAGATCGGATTAGTCTTTATAATTAGTTTTATTAAAGTAATAAAAGAAGTAATTATTATATTTATTTAATTAATTAATTTAATAATATATAAATATAGTTTATTAAATATTTCTTATTTATATTATAAAGAATTCTAATTATATATAGCCTTAATTAAGCTTTTAATATTTACTATTTAAATTATATAAAGGGGATTATTAATATAAGTTAGAGTAATAATTATTAATTATTAAATATAAGATTCTTTTTAAAAGGCTATTACTAAGTATAGTAGTAAATACTGCTTATAGTTTACTTTTAGTTAATAGAAACTAGTTTTAGAATTATATTCTATATACTTTCTTTTAAAGTTATATACTAAGTATTTATATTAATTAAAGTAATAATTTAAGACTTAATAATACTAGTATCCCTTTACTTTATTAAATAATAAAGTAATATTAATTATAAGTAAGGATTTATTATTTAATTAATTAAATGGATTTATTAAGACTTAATAATACTAGTATCC
>VYKG01000434.1:0-42870 GCA_011426275.1 Dactylonectria torresensis | reverse complement strand
AGAGCGCGTAGCCACCGATAAGAAACGTGTACTCGACTCCCACCATAAGGCCTCGACGATGCGGTGCGGCAATCTCAGTCTGGATGACGGGGACGGTCATGGAGAGGAAACCCACGCCCAGGCCCTGGAGGGTCCTGCCGATGACAAAAGTCTTGAAATCCGGAGCGAACGCTTGAATAAAGGCGGTGGCGAAGTAAATGAATCCGCCTAGACGAACGCACTTTTTCCTGCCAATTATGTCGCCGAGGCTACCTGCCATCAGGGAGCCGATGGCGGCCGATACCTGAAGACATGCCACGAGAATGCCTGTTACGGATGGGTTGATGTGATCGTCGGTCCCGTCAGCACCACCATAGTCGCTGAAGAACCTCGAAAGAAACACCGGGTTGACCAGAAGTCCGGAAACGATACCTAGGTTCGGTGTCAGTATAAGAATGCAAGATGCAAGGGCTCAGGCATGGGGTGGTGGGCAACGTACCTTGGTCATAACCGAACAAGGCATCACCCAAGCTTCCAAATGCGCAGGTCATCCAAAGGAGAGGCTTTCCTCTGAAAGGATAGCGGTGGTGAATGGTCTTTGGCTTGAGCTTGGATTCGAGCCACGAGACCGGGGCCACGGGGAGGTTCTCACTACCTCCAGGGGACGGGGCTGTCTCCATCTGGGTCGGCGATGGTGGCTTGTCCATACCTGCAGCTGACGTAGTGAAGTGATGAGTTTGTAAGTTTGCGAAGTGCCTTGAGAATGAAGACAGAATGGGTCAATCTTGTTTTACTCCATCAAAAGAAACCTGGGGCCCCAGATTATATAGACCTGGAGCAGGCAGACAGACACTCGAAAAGCATTGACATTTAGAGAGCTGCGACTAACCCGCCCGCAACCCCAAGGGGAACCCTGCAGAGCATGGAATTCGTTCAGGAGAAATCGTCATCATTTGGCCAATCCCATGGCTGCACTAGTGGTTGCACGAGTCGACTGCCGTTTGTCCCTTGCTGCACAGCTCCAAGGTGGATCGCCAAGTGCGGGGAAGTTGCTGTAAATGGAGGAGTTGGAGGAACGAGTCTAGACGGCGGATCGGATTAGCGGCTAACTCACTGCCGTTCCGGCGGAACCTTGAGCCGCCGGAACCGTAAATATACGGAGTTGCCGTTGACCCGCCGGATGGAGGATTGGGAGTGCCCTGATCGGTGCAGCATGACTCGCCTGTGGCTGGCAATTTTGCCCACAGTACGTAACACCACCAGGCGAGATCGTGTAAGAAGACGAGAGAAGTTCGTTGCTCCGTAACTACCGGGGTTCTACTAAAGCTTAACCGCTTACTGCGTAAAATCGCCGCTCCAGTTAGAATCCCAGAGCCAGAAGAGACTATTTCCCCCATAATCTACTACCTGTGGCTGATCTTCAATAGTCTGAGGCTCTTTATAGCCATCTGATTGTACAAATGGCACTTGGCACAATTCTTGTTGTGTTAGTGGCAATAAGCCGTCCTGAATATTCACATTATGTCTTGAAACCATTGTTGTATTAGATCGGGGCGGTTTATCTTGGATTGTCGGGAATACTGTAAGAGATTGGGGTCAGCTTTGTTCCGCAGCTATCGACATCTAGCAAAGGTAAAATCCTTACTCCGTTATACAGATGCTAAGCTCTCGTTCAGGCGCTGAGCCCTGCTCAGGTTCGGCCAGGCTTGGTGTTCATTTCCCTGGTCTGGCGTGCTCAGGGTAGCCTCTAAGGGAAGGCGAAGTGTATCTTTAACTGATAAGCGGCCAGAATCGTCCGCAGCCCTGAGCTGGTGCTCTGCATGAGAGCCCACTACAGGTGCTGACGTGACTGGGCCAAGAATGGCTTCTGCCTCTCGTCGGAGAAGCAGACCGATGAGATTTTTGAGAATGACGCTGCTCTGGCTCGAGAGCGCTGAGCGCTGACCTAGCAGCTCCTGCAATCTAAACACCCTGGTAATAGTCCGTTTGACACCCTGGGCTGAATTGGAAAGAGGGTCCGAAAGGGTGACTAAAATGAGCACTATTGCTGCGTGAAACAGATTCAGGGCCATAAAGGTAACAAGATGGCTATCTGTGGCAAGTTGGGCAAGTTGGGGTAGTTCGGTTACACCTGCGGTCCGAACCGCGGCATTCTACCAATGCTCTGAGCTCGCGATTTTTTCTTACCTAGATGATGCATGATCATGGGACGATAGGCTGTCGGCATGGGGGGTAAGAGACGACGTCTGCGATTATACTGAAGGCGATCCAGTCTGAGATACATTCGTATATAGGGCCGAGGCCTTCATCGATAAGTTCTCAACTTGGCAAGCCAAAAAGGGCCGGTGAAGCACTATTAGCAGGTTATCGAAGGTCAACTGCAGTGAAAGAGACTGTAAGATATATGCCCGACTGCCTCATTCGGTATTATATGGGTGATAGTCTCTGTTTAGGTCTAGGGACAGGTGCTGAGGCAACTGACGGCGCCAAACAATCAGACTTTGCGTTACTTCGCTGACCAGCGAAGCGTACGTAGACTCGAAATGTTGTTTAGTAGACCGCGCTGATAGTGAGCCAAAGATATTCTTTAGGGCCGGGGATGCGACGAGGTACAGTTTACTTAGTCCGGTTTGATACGGTAAGTAGGTAATGTCTGGCAGCCTCTGTTCGACTGACTGTTAGGTAAAGTATGGCGATTCGGTGAATTCAGTTAGCATCCCCACACTACAATCCTCATCATTAATGCTCAAAGGTCGTCTATATAAGATAGAAGCGAACCTAGCTGGTTAGAATATTGCCTTGAAATGAGATGCTCTGATTCATACCTGTCCTAGGTATAGATCGTCCACTATACTCTTTTGCGCTCTTCTCTGTCGCCGAAAGTTCTACCTATGAAATCCTAATGCAGACTTATAGCATGAGATATCTTGATAGTCGCTCCTAAAAGGGCAAAAGACAAGTTTGGTCGGCCATGGTAAACATGATGAGATCCCAGCAAGATGCATGTTTACACCGCTGTAATTGAATGCTGATCCATCACCTGGACGAGTTATGACTCGACAATCTTTAGCAAGTCGTCGCTCTAGAGGCGCCATTCTTCACCACCATTAGGAACGGCCCTCTTAGACCGATACCAAGCTGCTATACACAAAATCATCGACAGTAAGGTTAGAAACAGCGCCTCGGCAGAGTACGCATAGCCGTCCTTGATTGACAACAGGCGCTGCCGGAATTTTGGTTCGTATATAACCAGCGAAAACCAGTGGACGGACTCAAAGTAATCCTCCAAAAGCGATTGAATCGCCTGTTGATTAGGGAACCTGCTGCCAAGCATCGCGGATATTGGCAGGCGCTTATCGCCAGTCCTTCTCTAAGGATTCCGGTTTCCACATCCTCCGTCCGGAATGGCCGAGGTTAGGTGGTTATTAATACTTTGGCTTCTAAGGCTGTATATCTGCCGTAATGTTTGCAAGAGTTTATCGAGAAAGTAGTGGGAGCAGTGTTCTAACCTTGCGCGCAATGCCCATGGCTGACTCTGACTCTCCGTAGTCTATAGGAACCCATGAGCCGCGTCGATCCGCTGGCACCGGAGTCTTTGTGCCTGCAGGCTGTCCCCTAACGCTACTAACCACAATGTGCTCCGAGGGAAGCGAAGGTTGCTGCGTTGGCGGCGCGGTTGTGGACGGGTTACCGTCGCTGCTGCCTCTGGACTGAGCTCGTCTTTAACAGACGCGTTGACCCGTTACCATACAAGATCATTAACTTCAAGTAGAACTACTCACTTTCGCGGATTTGCCCCAACGCGCCGATTGCAACTCCTACCCTTGCTTCTCGGAGGCTCATCAACCGGTGCCGGCTCACAAGGCACATTGGCACGAGAACAGAGAGAGCATGGCCGATAAGAATCGCACTGCACACTCTGGGTCAGCGGCTATTTTGGCACATCGGGAAGACTTACTCGACTTTTGTTCCGATGGCATCGGCGGCAAGCATTGGAGACCCTCGTAGGCATCCGGCGGGTCGTGGGTGGAATAGAATCCAACTCCGACGTTCCGCTCCCACTGGGCGCAGACATTGTTGATAACTCCTTCGTCTACCCTGAATGCGATATCCGAAGGAAAGTTTGGGGGAAGGTTAATGGCGATGATAATGCGATAACGACGATGATGGTGATGATGGTGCCTCCTTACTGACTGATCAGGGCCACTACCTTGTGTACGTCCACTGTGCTAAAAACTGTAATAATGGAAATTGTCATGTCGTAAGGGTCCCGTGACCCGGTCCTTTTTCCTCCCCACCCTTTACTATGAGGAACCTTAGCCGCCGGAGAAACCCTAGGTTCGCCACTACAACCATTCCAGCACAGCGCTAGGCCAATTATTCTTAGTTCCGAACTTGGGAGAGATGCCCCATAAAATGGGGTAGCAGTATGAGCAGCTAATACGTATAGATTGGCCGCGGACTACACATTCAAAATTATTTAACCTCGCTTACCTTCTTAGTCCAGAACCGGGGAATCCCACCTTAGATTCTGTCGGTCTGTGCTTCCACGCGATATCTGCCCCTTCGACTGCCTTGCAAACAATCCGTCAAATCCCATTATCCCACCACTTCGCATTCCCTATATAGTGTCCAGACCATGGCCCCAGGATCTATAATTCAGGAGCTATTTCCTGAGCAGAATACCAGTTCATCAATAAAGACGAACAGTGTTAGCTGCCCAATTCCCTGAATCTGACCTCGGCAGCATGACTGATACTGATACCTCAACCCTACAGAACCTCTCGTTCATTCTGAATAAACCCCATGACGTTCAGTTCGCCGAACGACCTATACCGAAGATCTCCGCAGCCCACGACGTCCTGGTAGCCGTCAATTATACGGGCATCTGCGGCTCTGATGTACACTACTGGGAATATGGCAGGATTGGCCACTTCGTGGTCGAAGAGCCTATGGTCCTAGGCTACGAATCCGCCGGCACTGTCGTCGAGGTCGGCAGCGCTGTCAAGACGCTTGCCCCCGGTGATAGGGTCGCTCTCGAACCCGGCTATCCCTGCCGGCGGTGTAACGACTGTTTGGCTGGCTGATATAACCTCTGCCCAGATATGGTGTTCGCGGCTACCCCTCCCTATGATGGCACTCTTACAGGCTTCTGGATTGCACCGTCCGACTTCTGCTATAAGCTGCCTACTAATGTTTCCCTCCAAGAAGGTGCATTAATTGAGCCTCTTGCGGTTGCGGTACATATCATTCAGGAAGCAAGAGTCAGACCCCGGCGCGACCGTTGTGGTCATGGGAGCTGGCCCAGTCGGTCTGCTCTGCGCAGCAGTCGCCAAGTCCTTTGGCGCTGTCAAGGTCATCAGTGTTGATATCATCCAGTCAAAGCTCGATTTCGCCGCAGAGCTAGCTGCCACCTACACATACTCCTTCCAGCGCATTTCGCCAGAAGAGAACGCGAACGCCCTACTCGAGCAATGCAACCTTGGCAAGGGTGCAGACGTTGTCATTGACGCCAGCGGAGCGGCACCATGCATTCAAACGAGTTTGCATGTTGTAAAGATGGGAGGCACCTACGTTCAGGGCGGCATGGGTAAGGCAGATATTACCTTTCCTATTATGGCCGTGTGCTAGAAGGAGGTCACGGTGCGAGGCAGCTTCCGATATGGTCCTGGAGATTATCAAGTTGCTATTGAGCTGGTGGCCAATGGCAGCGTAGATGTTAAGAAACTTATCACTGGTGTCGTGGGTTTCATGCAAGCAGAGGATGCGTTTAAGAAGGTCAAGGAGAGTCAGGTGATCAAGATACTGATTGCTGGGCCTAATGAGCACGTGGATGTTGGGTTGAGCGTGGAAATTGGCGAGAATGTCACTGAGGACACTAATGGCATCAAGGGAGGATGCTGCTAAGAGGGCGCGGAGTGTCTGCGGCTGCACTGCTACAAAGGGTTACGAACTTGATACATCTTTACGTACCCGTTAGTTTACCTCCTCAGCCCTACCACCAATTCTGGTCTTGTTTATAGACGTCTCGGCCTTGATACACCAGCCGATTCGGGTAAATATGATAATAAGATGATGTAGGAAGATGGGTTAGAATAGAGCACAGGGACCGGCAATTATAACTTTGGAAATGCCTCCGTGTCAGCGCTACCGTGCTGATGCATAAACTATGTTCTGTAATGTGTCCTATGGCCGGTGTGCGTTGCGAGCCGTCGTTGTTATCGTCCAGATTTTTACGCTGCTTATACGAGCGATTACACCAAATTTCTTCAAATTCACACAAACTAAACAGCCTAAATACATAATGACTTCTCCATGAAATCAGCCAGCTTCGGAACGCTCTCAGAAATGTGATCATACAAATCAATATGCCCCAGGCCTTTGATCACGAAGAGCTCCTTCGGCTCCTTAGCACGCTCAATAGCTGTCCTACTAAAGCCCCCTGTATCCAATGCTTCGCCTGTCCCCTTATCTGCTTCACTCCCAATAATCATCAATAACGGCCGCGGCGAGATCCAGTCGATGAAGGCATAGGAATCGTACGTGGCCAGCGTGTCCAAACTCCTCGCAAGCTGCAGATTGGTACATCTGAGATGCTGCCCGCGAGCAGTCTTGTAGTAGTCCCCAGCTCCCTCAAAAGCCTGTAGGATACTGATCGTGGCAGGCTGGTTTCCTTTCGCTTCCGAGATGCGTTCCTTCCCTGCGTATATGAGTCCCGGTTGCAACATCTCCTGATCAACGGTTCCAGAGCTGTTCTTCATACTTTCGCGAGTCATGGAGCCAAAGCAGACGCCGCATACAGCCGCCACGGCTTTCATGCGCAGGTCGGTCTGCGCCGCGAAGATCGAGTAGCCTCCAGATGCACAGATGCCTACAACTCCAATTCTTTCGGGCTCAACCTCGCCGTCGAGAGTTGAGAGGAATGTTACGGCACTCTTGAAGTCCTCGACTCTTTGGTACGGATCTTCCAGGTAGCGCGGTTCGCCACCGCTCTCGCCTTGGTATGCTGCGTCGAACGCGAGAGTTGTGAAACCATACTCGGCAAGATGCTTGGCATACAGACCCGATGCCTGCTCCTTGATGCCTGTTCCCGGGTGGCCCACAATAATGGCAGACTTTTTCCGGTTCGGCGCGGTTGGGGATGGAGAGTAGAGGTCGGCGACCACGTTGATGCCGCGGCTAGAGAAATGGACTTTGCGAGGCGAAGTCATAATGAAACAAAGTACGAGGGACAATACTTCGTGATGTTCGAGACACAGTATGTGAGGGACAGTATATTTTGGCTCAGACGTGGGCTGCTTGAGCTGGGCTGTTACGCAGACCTTGGATCGTTATATAGGTAGTCGTCAGAGCGCCCGCCAAGATTGCATCCTCAAAGGGACCCACACCTCTTTCAAATCTGGCTTGCGGTAGTCCCATAGACAGGGATCATGGTTCAATGCCTCGGAACTGGGTGGCGGTCTTGGAAATTCTCCCAGACCCAACGACCACCCACCTTCATCAAAATTATATCGTGATGCTGAGATGATGTCAAGAGTCGTACATATGCCGGTGTAAGATTAAACGCAGCGCCTTCGACTGAGAGTCTGTTACAGCAAAGACACCATACGAACCAGCCACCGCAGTTTTTACGGACGCAGCATTGTTTAAAGCCTTTGAAGTCGGCTCCGGGTGTTTTCTTCTTTATTTTTTATTGTTCTTTTATGCTGGTACACTTATATTAGGGAACTAACCATTACCAATTCAGCACCTCTTATCTTAGCATACTAGCAGCAAGTCTCGAGCTGTCTCTGGTTACCGTTCGAACCTGGTAGGTTTTGGAAAGGATTGGATAACCAAGAATAAAATGGGCGATTGAGCCTCCTTGTGCGCCTGTTGCACTAAATATGGTGAATACCTTGGCCATTTTGAAGGCGGGAATGGTGTTCACGATTCTTGGTTCATTCACAGGGAATCGGCGGACAGGACAGTTTGCGGAACGGAAGGAGGAACGCTTGTTTTCTTCCAAGCCCAAAGGTGAACAGCATATGTCAACACTTCCCCCATCCAACTGACACCTTCTGACAGCTGCGCGCTGACAAATAAATACTGAACTGACAAATGGATGCTGACAAATGGATGTTTGATGCTGACAAATGGGTGCTGATAGCGGAAACAATCTATCTTACCTCGGGCACGGCTTTTGGAGAACGCCACACTAACGATGGTGTACTAGGTATCCCTGCAGAGAAAAGACACGTACATATGTACCTGCATACCTAAGCCGTATACCTGAGCATCTCCGGCCGTCTCTCTGGGACCCTTTCAATATTTGACTCAGTCCAGCAGCTCCGTGCGACAGGACCGCGGCCATTACGAGTTCGGATGATCTGTACCCATAGCCGCTTTCGACGGGGCTGCATATGGCAGGAGACCATAAGCAGAAGCACTTTGCTTGATTCTCGAGGGCCCTTGCTGTAGTTATGCTTACCGCGCCGGAAAAGCCAGATTAGACATAGTTGGTTGATGGATGAAGCCCAAAAGCAGGTGAACTCTCTGGACGGGCTCAGGATTCCCGGAATCGCTCACAATTGGATTGCAAGCCTACACGGTTGGGGGGAGTATCTCCAAACTCGATTTGAACCTGAGGGCTAAATCTAGATTGCGTCACAGGAGAGCTATGAAGTTTGAACGCTCGAGTACGCCGAGTGAGAAGTCCACACTACCTTAGTTCTCGATAATTGATCAGGTCATCCTTGTCCCCTAAAAAGGTCTGAAAAGCATACACCCATCCTAGACCATCCTAGGTTGATTTCCACCCCATGGCTGGTCATTGATCCCTTCCACAATCCAATATCCGGTCAGCCCCTCGCGTGACTCTGCGTCATTGGGCTTTCCGTTTGGTGGGCTGGGGTACGTGCTCTTGGCGGCTTCAATTGCAACAATCTCGCCGTCCAGCGGCCGCCAGACGTGTACGGGAGGTATAAGCCATGGCGGGCTGTTTTCAAAGATAAGACACTTCAGATCTGGTCGGATTGGATAGACAAGGGTGTAGAAGAACGTAAGAGACGGAAGCGAAATGGAGCATTCCTTTAAAGAGGGCATCCGGCCGATGAGTTTGTCCATTGGCTGCAGAACAGCTTGTTCAACGTCAAATTCAGTGCTGCAATATCCTCTTCTCTGAATTGAGAGGAACAGGCGCCGAAGTCTAGGAAAGTCGGCCACGATCGCCTCGTAAAGACTCTCCATATGGCTCTCTTCCGAGTACGTCTTACCGGAGTGTTGAGTCTGTATATTGAGCAGCCACACCATCTTTAGTGAGGAGATGCTGGAATGTCTCTGGGGCAGAATACGATTCGGTAGTCTCGGAATCATGGCGTTGCTGGACATGTGGAAGGTATTGGTGGCGTACAAGACGTCGATGCCCTCGGCGTAGCTTAGTAGGCAATTAGTCGAAAGTAAATCGTGTTTCATGTAACATGAAAACACTCACGCCTGCCGACAGCTCAGAAGCCATCCCATGACGCCTATCCTGCACTTTGAAGGCCCTTCTCCGGGCCACTCATCGCAATACCTAGTGTGATCTGCGCGACTGTGATCAACCCACGGTAGTATCGCGCCGTCGTCTCGTTCTCCCATGGCGCCTTTCAGAAGGACCGGGGGGTTCCCGTGACAGATAGAGCCCGACCAGTGCCATGTACCCTCATCCTTATAGACCGCCATGGATTTGCAGTGCTGCTGCGAGAAGTCCTCGATGCGAATATTCCATGGACCGCAGGGAGGATGAGGGGCTCTGTTCGATAGATCCATGTGCAAGACGCGATCCCCAAAAGCCAAGATGAGGATATCCCTTCGTATAACGTAGGGCAACTTCGTGAACATGAGGCATTCCCGTGACAAGACCTCGCATGATGTGGATGGAGTCAGGGCGCGTCGACGCCGCTCGGGGAGACGGGGCATTCCTTTTGGCCATATCGCTTCGCTATTTTTGTGCCTGCCTAGCCTTCTAAGCCGTTGTTTGATTTGTGACTTCATGTCGTCGAGACCGGAGCGCAGGTGGCAGTGATTGTCAAGGTCGAAAACTGATGAAACTGGGCGGGATTCCAGGGAATATGTTCGAATTGCTCGCCGCTCCAGCCAATCACGCGACGTGGGTGAGCGGAGTGAGTTTCCGAAGGTGAGCTAGGCATCCACGTAAGCAAAGATGGTGTGAGCACGGCCTCAAACGCGCGAGCTGTTTCTTATATTGCAACCCTATTGGCTATCTGGGACATGACGGTACGTGCCTCAACATACGGCGCGACCAGGCGTCGCCGCCATCAGTGCAAACAGATGGAGAAGTCAGGATCGTAGCACGAGTCATCGCCGCACGATGCTACCATCTGGACAGCATCTACCGCCCGAGACGCAACGCTCGTCCAGGTCCCATCTAGTCCCGTCGGCGCAGCAGATCTCTGTCTCTGGGTCGTAGCAATAGTCCTCGTTGCAGTAGTCGTAGCCGGTTCTGCAGCACCCAGACGGGTCGACACACTCGTATCCTATATCTCACAGCAGCCATTCTCGATGCAGATCTGCCCAGGATAGCAACAGGAGGCGCTATCACATTCCGCTGCAGGTTGGTACTGTCAGTCGCCGCTCTCGCGTGTCGGATAGGGTATATTGAGGTGTGGGCAGCTTACGCCCTCCAGTTTCGCTACATGTCTGTCGCGCGAAGAGATTAAAGTCGTCCAAGTCGCGCGCTACGAGCAGCGTAGCATTGTCAAATGCCTGGGGACGGAGCTCGCTCGATAGCTGAGAACCAGAAGTTTAATGAAATCGACTCGGCCTAAAGTTGGACCATCTTACGATGGAGCCCATATCAAGCCAAGTCTTGGAAGACCTAGACCCAGGTTGCCAAGAGTGCAGCTGAAACCGTACCAAGGCCGCAGTGACAAGTGTGAGAGGAGAGATCGACCTCTAAAAAACCTAATCACCGTAACACTGGTATGGATCCTACTTTTGGCGTAGTTGGCATCTTCAACAACAAGAGTCAACAACAAGGTTAAAACTAGAGATAACCTCCCTGGTCGCTTCGCTACGAACAAGTGGGTTAGAGGGGGAGGCCAGGGAGATGACGGTATCCGATGGCCAAGTCCTGATTCCTCGACAAAAGAGTCTGAAAGCCATCAAATCACAGCAGAAAAGCCTTTCTCGGGAAAGGGAGAGGATGATTCAGGGGATGCAGAGTCAAACAAGTGGTGAACAGAACAGTTTCGAAGGCCACAGTGCCCATGTGGACGCAGGAGATGCCGCGGGCCCATCCGCAAGCGTGCGGTTAGGCCCGTCGACATCTTTATCGCAGGCAGGGAGGACGTTGGCCGAGGCCTTGACACTCAACAAAAGACAGAGCATTGCTCTCCTAATAATATGCCGTCAACTGGACAGAGTGCGATCCTCGATAAACAGCATGATGCCCCTCCCTTTAGAATAGACACACATGGTCTTCTTTCAGAAGAGCCCACATGATCTGACCACTGGCTAAACGTCGGCGTATCGTCTAGCCCAAAAGTTGAGCCTGCTGGCTATTGGTCGCCCGGGCAGTTAAACTCAAACTGCGGGGAACTCCATCTATCAGAGCGGATATTTCCATACAAGCACTTTCATAACACTCTCGGTTAGACAATTGCCGTTATTCCTACCCATGGGTATAATTCTGTAAGTACTCGGCCCGATGGCTATGACATTCTGAATTTAAAAGCGTAATAGAATGCTTATAAATCTAGGATATATAGAGACATTAGTAATTAAAGGTTAATGTCAGACCGTTATATTGACTAATTTATCCTCAACGTAACTTGTATATAATTAGGCGTTTTACCACCTTTTGCTGCGGTCATTCTGCCCACCTGTATTACCTGTATATCGACTCGCAATGTCGGTAAGTGAATTGGCCTGCCTGTGAAGCCAAGTATCTTACCTTCTTTAGGTGCCGACAGATACTACAGCTGAGCCCACGGCCACCATCACCTACAAAACCAACCCTGTCCCCATTGAGTTTGACCTCTACAGTCCTACCGAGCGGTTCGACAAGCCAGGCGCCCTCATCATTTACTACCATGCTGGAGCCACCTATCTTGGCTCTAGGAAGCTCGGGTTCCCAGCTTGGTTACGGGATGGCTGCAACAAGCGAGGCTGGACGATTTGTTCGGTGGACTATAGACTGCTGCCGGAGAGTTCGGTCCCTGATATAATGGAGGATCTGAAGGACATGTGGACATAGTAAGAACTTCTGTTCTTCGATGAATAAGACTTCGAGGCTGACTTATGTATGAAGTGTTCACAACCGCCTCAACATCGAACTCAAGCAGCGCTCTCTCGCTGCGGTCGATCTTGACGCCGTGTTTATCAGCGGAGGGAGCGCTGGAGGGTATTTAACCTTCCAGGCTGGCCACCTTCTCACTCCTCGTCCTACTGGCCTCGTCGCAATGTATGGCGACTGTTTCGTCGGGGATTGGTATGCGAAGGCGCATCCACCGAACGCTATCATTGGCAATGCACGACTCAGCGACGTCGAAAGACATTCGGCCGAGATAGAGCAGTACTTTCAAGGAGGCAGGAAGCCGGTCACAGGCCGGCCTTTCAAGGACGGGACCGAAGTTCACTCAATGTTTTACCACTACCTCATCCGCAAGGGAGAATGTACGTTTCCGCTGACTTTGTTTCGCTCTTGCTGACTGGTTCAGTCCTTAAGCGCACCTTCGGTGTCGAATCCATGGAAGAAGTTGCCTCTCGGCCCGACCTCCACTATCTCTTTCCCCAGTTCTCAGTCAAAGATACATACCCCCCCATCGTCCTTGCGCATGGAACAAGCGATAACGCTGTCCCCCACGAGCAGTCGACCTTCTTCTCTGAATATTTGACCTCCAAAGGGCTTTACAATGAACTCTACTTGCTTGAAGGTAGAGATCATTTCTGGGACGTCGGCGAGGAGGACGATGTCCTCGAGGTCAAGGCAAAGATTTGGGCATTTTTGGACAAGCTTGCATCTCACTGAGGATGGTACATGCACAGTCATAGTTAGTAGGGGGAAAATCATCAAGATATATATATATATATATATATATATATCAATGATCAATGATATTAATGATGGTTTTAGGGTGTCGGGTTGGGCGTGTTTCCGGGACTACCCATGGCAATGGTTTGGAACGTCAATAACTTGTCCGGCCACTGGAAGCGGGCTATCGGAACGGCAATCCAGGTCTCGCTGTGCGAACGAAGATGAAGATGCAATCAGGATTAAAATCACGCATGCTTTCTTAATTACCAAGCACATAAACTATTGTGTTAGACGATATGCTGATGTTTACCTGATGGCTAGGTCATATGGGCTCTTCTAAAAGAAGACCATGTATAGCTCTTCTAAATGGAGGGGCATCATGCTGTTTATCGAGGATTTGCTTAACTAGCCCTGTCTTAACGGCTTATTAATCATCCCGACCTAAGGATCAGGGGTTTAATGGCTATCGGGCCGGAGCGGGGCGCGGTGCCGGGCTGTTACGAGCTCTTATTGTGTGAGGCATCTGATTAGGTGTGTGTATGTTCTTGATTGCGTCAAGTCCCCGCTCTGAGTCCCTGTACATCCTTTATGCTAAAGTAGCTAGAAGGATATTGCTATAGCAGTCACACGCCATATACACGCCCAGCTACCCAAATACACATCGTGACAGTATATGGCGTGTGACGGCTATAACTATATCCTTATAGCTGGTTTCAGTATAAGGATGTACAGGGACTCAGAGCGGGGATCATATGCAACTCAGAATAAACACACACCCAATCAGACGCCTCACAGAATCAGAGCTCGTGACAATCCTTATCCGTCCATATCTTCGGATTGGGTCTTGGGTACTTATCGACTAAGCCCAGAGGTAGCTGGTTGGCTTGGGGACCTCCCTTCAGGCATCTGCATGCCATCCGTTTGGCTTTTGTAGCCCTGGGTAATAGGACCTTGGGAGTGACGAACTTTTACCTCCTCCTCTAGCTGGATGAGAGCACAGCAGCCACACCAGTAACTGGTGCAACAGTCTCCCATGATACTGCCCTGGATGCCAAATTGCCGACGCACCTCTCCTCGCTTCATCGTAGTGTAGCTGTTGGAGGAGTTTAGATAAGCCAACTTGGGAAAGCGAGGGACCTCGACACTTACATCCAACCGCAACCAGTGACACATTGGATAGCGCAGAATATCATACAGTCATTGTTGAAGCTTCTCACAGCCTGCATCGAAGGATTTTGCATACGATATGAGGTCCGTCCGAGCACTGCAACCAGACCTGTAAGAATGTTGCCTGTATAATACCATTTTTTCCCGTTCATTTGCTCAATAGAGGTTTTCCGTCGCAGCGAATTTATCTTAAATGTCAGATTTAAAAAGAAAAAAACTTACAAATGCAGGGCAGGAAGGTGCCAAGCAAGCATGTGTCGCAAGGACCATAACTGCAGAGGCCTTTAGACCACTCCTGATTTTGGACATTGGAATCCTGAGGGTAATGCTGAGCCATTGCAATCGTTAGGGACGCTGACAAATTGGTAGGGTTCGCCTTTGGCGCGATTCAAGGAATTCAAGAGGCGATGTTACGAGAGATCTAACGAAGGCGGGAAAATAAAAGGGATATTTAGCGACCTGGTACTGTAAGTTATACAGTATAAAATTAATAGACCTTCTAATTTTTTGACCAAGAGCAAGGATCTGCTTCCGAACAAGGCCCCCCTCCCGACTAAAGCCAGGATTCATTTTGACTAAAGCCAAAGATCCGTTTTGACTTTGACCAAGAGCAAGAATCCGTTTTTGGGCAAGGACATCTTTTTGACTAAGTGCAGGGGTCATTTTTGACGTAGAGTTCGAATCCGTTTGAGCAAAGGCCTCTTTTAAGTAAGGGCCTCTTTTTGACTACGAGCAGGGATTCATTTTGACTAAGAGCAGGGATTCATTTTGACTAAGGGCAGGGATTCATTTTGACTAAGAGCAAGGATCCGTGTTTGAAACTGTTTTTGACAAAGGAGGGCTGTTCTGGAGGTCAAGACCGGGAATGGATGTCTTTTTGAGTGACAGCTGGACAAGCGCAAGAAGTGGACCAGTCCAAAATCCGCTTTCAATAGCTACAATTTCGTATCTTGATATGTATCTTCTAGCCAACTGAAGGGCGAAAAGTCTGTCCAGATGTGGAAGACCGATATCGCTGGTTGCCTTACATTTTAGGCGTAGATTGTAACTCAAAGAAATAGTGGATTGTGTTCAGCACGTTTTAAACGGCATCTTATTTCGGCAGGCGGTGAGATAAAATCTGATTAAGCTAAGAAACTGATCTGTATTAGGCAAGCGGTGAGTCTGACCGGAAACAGTTTATTTTTTTGGCGTCTCGAGCTTTACTCGGACCAGATTGGCCAATCCAATATAAACATTCATCACAATCAGATTCAACTCTTGTACTTAATACTTCTAATAAGCCAGTCCAGTTTTCGGGCGTCCACCTGTCTATGTTAAAACGTCTATAAATACAGCGCCCTTCTACCTGCCCGTCTTCATCAGGGCAGTACCTATATGCCTAGACCATGACTACCCTTCCTTCCCTTCCTTCCTCAACCTAGAAACGTGATAGAACTAATGAAAACTTCTCCAGGGCCATTTAACGTCTTATGCGTAGATGTGACTAGTTGAGCGATCGCTATAACGCGGATGTCTACATCGTAGTTCGGCGAAATCATCGACATTATGACTATAACTCTACTAATGACCCGTTGTTTCCCACTCCTCTTATTGATATTGTGAGGAAACCCATCCCAGGCACTTACTGTTCGCTAACTCTGTATTAGGAGCAAGCTTATCCGTTGGCTATTAGGAGAACGCTAGCGAGCTTCTAGCAGTCCAGGACTATCACACCCCTATCACCTAAGTCCAGTCCAATGACTAGCCAGCAAGACTCAGAGGAGGATGAAGATGGCAAGCAAGATGTGAGAATGGATAATAAAAGAACAAGAGGAGACATCACCAACGCAGGCCGCTGAAATAAGAGGCAGGAATAGCTCGTAAGTCTAGCTCCTCTAGTCAGTAAAACGCTTTGAATCTATTACATTTTGCTCTCTATGATAGTATCCAAAAATGCCGGGGCGCCGGCCCAGCCCTCTTGCAAAAGTTTTAGACTATTCTAAATCTAGGGAACTCTTAGGGTACCGTACTATGAACCCTCATGGCATGGTTCTGTACATGCATCTTATGCTGTAGGTCTAGGTCACAAACCTCACACCGAGAGGGAGTATTATTAGACAGCTGATTAAGGTGCCTTCGGCGGAAGTGCTTTGACAGGTCACCGGAAGTGTAAAACTCATGGGTGAGCTCGCTCACACGGGGGTCGTTTGGTTCAAGAGAGAGTGCAGTACCAATGCACAGAAAACATCTCCTCGGCCTCTCCTTCTCTTTTTTGACGAATACAGAGAGCACGGCGATACCCACTGGGCTATCTTCTGATGGGCCATAATGAGACTTGGACAGCGGCTTCTTCGCTGCCGAGATGTTGGTTCGACGTGCGGTACGGCCTTCTACCACGCTGCAGTAAGCGACGATGGCGTCGATGAGGTTGTCCCTGCGTCTATAATATCCTTTGAGAGTGTTATCGACTGGGGCGGCCAGCGCTTCGACTAGGCGCTTCTGTGCTGGGCGCTGAGGGGGACAGGTTGCATCTACGGCCATGGGTTTGGAGAACCCGCGGCCCTGGAGTTGGGATTGGATATCATCCACAGCCTGCTCATCCGTCCAGGCGTCTTTGATTCGTTGTAATAGCTCCCTCTTGAGCCTCTGCTTCTCGTTCCTTAGCGTTCGAACGGCGTCCTGGCGTTTCTTCGATCCAGGTGGCAGTCGTCGGACCTGTGCTGTTAGCTTCTTGATGCGAGGGTATGTGTTGACAGATGCAGCTTGCTCTGCCGTTAAATCGGTCGGCCGGCGCTTGCTGTTGGCATGACCGATGCTACAAGCCTGCTTCAGCAGCGCCTGTTGCGGTCTCTGGCCCCGGATGATCGCCCAGGTATCTAGGCGTAGTTGGCGTCCAAGGTAATGCTTCTGGAACGGAACTGAACTGTCGTGATCGAGCGCTAAGTTGCGGATAGCATCGCTAGCATAGGCTGCAGAGGGGTCAGCTTGGGTAGCAATTAACAGGTAATAGTGAAACGTACGGCTTCTGTCGAGCTCGTTGCTAGCGTTGTAGCGCAGGCTATAGCAGATGGTAGTATACAGTCGGCCTAATATTTCTCCAATTCTCTTAATCCATGTCGCCATTATGCTATATGTGATGGGTTCCGTTAGTGACATCTCGAAGCCGGTAGCAGTTTTGACGGCACGGCGGAACAAGGGTACGTCATCCAAGTCATCTCGGAGTGGCAAACGCAACTCCTGCTCGTCAGGGTGGATGTCCAAGTTGTCCAGCTGCGCAGCTGAGACGAGGATAGATGCCTGAAAGGCACGATGCCGGAACAAGATGCCCAAGAGGAAGGCATGGGGGCTAAGAAGTAAGGTTGGATCAAACATTGTCTCGGGGACGGTAAATGTCTTGCTGTTATAGGTCAGCATCCTCTGTATCAAGGTAGACCAGTTCGTCAGATGGATATTACCTACGCGTCCTTGGTACTGAGGTACGTCTTGGTAAACTCTGGCGTGAACTGGATAAGAAGTTTGTGGGGTCCTCCTTTAGGGTCTCTTGCCAATACAACTCGAATGTCTCTAAACCGGAGCTGCAAGATGGCCAGGGGACGAGCACCGGCAGGAGCAAGCAGGAGAAGGAATAAAACCGCAAGAATCCGGAGCTCTCCGAGATCGAACGACTTTCTCGTCGTGCTCACCGTTGTTTCAATTTGCTCCTTGAGGTCATCGATCGTCATGCAGCGGTTCTCCCTCTTCTTTGTGCTCAAGTCATGATCCTTTGCCAGCTTTCGAAGGACCTGCGGTCGTTAGAGAAGAAGAATGGGCTGTAGTGGGCTCGGAGACATACTCTATGCATCTGACGATTCATTTTTGGGTCGAGCTTTGCACCTGCAGCCCTCTCGTATATAAGTCGGAAGACCTTCCAGGTTGTGCCAAGTGCACTGCTTGTTTTGATTCCCTTCATCTTCCTATCATCCTTGCCAGCCTTCAGGTCTAGGCGCTATGTGAAGAAGCTTGCGAGTATACCGATGGAAATGGATTGGAGGCACTCATGGGGATTGCCAAATTTGTTCTTGTTGCAAAAGCTAGAGTTGTGTACAGTATCATTAGCGAGAGCCAAGGTAGATGGATTTCTGGGACATTACAGCTGCCAGTGTTCCTCAATCGCGTTGAGGAGTTTCAGAGTCCCAGGACTGTAGTCTTGACCGTCAAGAGCACCCTCATTGACCTCCGCCGCTATCCGATGGTAATACTCTGGCGGGTGGACGTTGTCAAGGAGCTGAGTAAGATCATCGACGTCAACACATTTGTCAACATCATCGAAGGGGTTGATCTCGGTGATATCGGTCTCTGCGTCAGACACTTCGTCTTCGTTCACGTCAAAGACTTTGTCATCCTCGGGCGAGAACGATGCGTCTGAATCATCTGCATCGTCAAATAAACGCTGGTGGCGCCGCATGTTAAGGAGGGTTCGAAGACGTAGACAAGAGGATCTTGGATCGTGGAGACGATGCGAGTAGCGGCTGAGTGAAGCCGATGCTGCCTCCGTTTCTTAGAGAAAAGAAAGAGAGGGAAGGGAGTTGAGCACACTGCCCTTCGCGGGAGCGGGCTACTCTTAATAGTCGAGGGAGCCATTTCTGGCTCTGTTGCTGACGAAAATACATTCTGGACGAGAGGCCTAATTCACGGCACTAGCTCCGTGGAATAAAATTATTTTGGGTGGTACATTGGGGGTACACTACTAGCAACACTAATGTGGATCGAGCCCGGGTGGACCTTTAAAGCGGCGACGAATTGCTGGCAAAATCGCCGCTATGTGTGGAGGCAGAACCTGCCAGATTTGGCGGCAAATACGCTGTCTCATTGTTAAAGAGAGTAAATTTAGTAATAGTAAATAAAAAAGTAAATAAAGAAATAATAATAGATAGGCAGATACTCACTTTTTCTAAAGCTATTAGCTAATCCAGCCTTTTTTAATAACTAATAATATAAAATTTAAACTAATCAGATTTTAAAAAAATTATTTATCTCTATCTATACTAAACCCTCATTATTTAAAAAAACTTATAGATTAATATAGAGTCAGCCTTTAGCTGAATTAAGTATAAACCAGCTTATATTAATACAGTATATTATATAAGGATTAATTACAGTTTTCTTTTAAACTATAAAGCTCCTAAATAAGACAATTAGTTAACTAATTAATTAAATAAAAGAAAAAACATCACTACTAATCTTATACTTCTTATATTATTATAATAAAACATTTATTATTAAGAGTGATTAAGAGAGTGTAGATCGCGCTTCTTTAGCTAATAATATAACTAAGGCAAATAACTGTAAGAAATAATGCATCCGTTTAATAAACTCCTACTCTAAAGCTAGTAAGATATTGTCTTAAAGTTCTTTATTATAGTTAATTAAGAACTGTTTTATATAGGATTAATACTGTAGAAAATTATCTAATAATCAATACTATAAATTCTAGCGTATAGTATTATCTATACATAGTTAGAGTTTTATTTCATTGTCTTATATAGCTGAATGAAGCGTAAATTTATATATTCAGACTGTAATATTATGTACTTTCTGTAAGGGCGCGATATATTACTATTTAGTAAAGTTCTTAAGTATATAATTGCCTCTTTATAAAGCTCTTCTTTTTTAATTGGCCTTATCTGTTCTTATTATCTGTCTAGCGTTATATAAAGTATTATAGAACTGTGTAAATAACTGATTGTTTAAGGTATTATTAGTAGTATTAAGAGCGGCAATTAGTGCCTCTTTTAAAGACGTGAGAAGAAATGCTTAAAGGGATAGGTTAATAATATGGGCAATGTAGTGAATATAGCACTTAGAGGGATTAAATGTTAATTCATAACTAATTAATCCTAATCTAAAGATAAGAGAAGAGCTATTATAGTTTATAGTCTTCTTATAACTATTATAAGAAATAAGATAAGTAGGTATTATTTAAAGTAGTATTATTCCTTATATAGTAGCTCACTTTAGAAGCAATACTATACTTTGCTAGTATATTAATAATTAGAAATGCCTGGGTTTTATTATTATAATTATAGTAACCTTCTAGTATTACTAGAAGTGCTCTTTATAACTAATAATCCTAATTAACTTATCTTATAGAAATAGTGAGTATTCTATAGTAATAGAGCGATATCTAGAGATTAAAGAGAATATAGATCTTTAAGATAGAAGATTTAAGAGTTACTATAAGCTAAAAAGAATATAACTTATATATAGCATTAATTAGTCACATTAGAGCACTTTATATTCAGATTATAAACTGGCCTTAAGTACTATCTTTAGAGTCTTTAAGACCTAAGGGTTAAGAAGGCTGACCTCTTTTGTAGCTAGTATTAGAGTCTATAGCTATATATTAAGCTTTAATATAATATTTTCTAAGTTTAAAAGAATAGGTCTAGCCTTTTAAAAACCTCCTTTAATATTACTCTTTATTATAATAGCTTTATATATAGTATAAAAGGCTAGAAAGAACTCAGTCTTAAAAATATAAGTTATTAAATACTTAATTAATTATTTAATTTCTTAATTATATGCTTTTTTAAGTAGCTTAAAGCACTTAATATTAAGAGGCTAGAGTAAATAAGATGAATAAAGTAATATATATAGTATAATAATGTAGTTATCTTTATAATATTTTTTAAAGTTAACTAAGTAATAATTATTATACTTATTAAAGATAAGAAGATAATAGTAATTAGTTAATCAGGCTTTAGTATATTAATTAAAACGCTTAAGCTACTTAAGACCTATCTTATTATTAGTCTATTTATTTTAAGTTATTATAATAGTCTAATCTCTTAAGAGGTTGCTTTTTTAATACTAGCTAGTAAGGTAATATTAGCTTATAATTATAATAAATAGCGCAATTGCCTAGCCTTTAGTATTAATTGCTTAAATAGTTATAATCTATTCTCAGTTTTTAAACTATACTAATTTTACCTTTTTATACCTTTTTATACTTATAATAACTATTCTACTTATAATAATACTTATTATAAAGCTAGTCTTATTAAAATTATAAATATTAATAAAAGTAATATTATATTTTATAATTATATTCTTTATAAGCTTAAATTAATTATAAATAATAATTAGATCTTTATATTTAGCCCTTTAATAATTATATGTATAAAAAAAATATATTTTAAAGTCTGATTATTACTTAATAAAGTTAGAAGTCTAATACTTATTAATAAGTAATATATTATAATTAGTAAGTAGTTGATTAACTATTTCTTTAATACTATATAGTTATAGAGGAAATCCTTATAAATCTAGATTAAGAATGAACTAAATAATAATTTATTCCTTTAGATTAAATAGCTAATATAATAAGTTGATTTAATTGTATTAAGATTAAATGCCCTTCTATTAGTAATATAGCCTATGCTTATTGACTTTATATATACTTATAGTATGTTAGATACTTAATTTTAAGTTATTTTAAAAGGCTTAAAAAGTAAGAAGGGTTTTTACTTTAGTATTTAATTATAATATGTTTAATAATTGAGATTTACTTAATAAAGTGAAAAGTTAGATATAAAAAGGAAAAGTGCGATATATAATTAGATATAATATATAAGTAATATATACATTATTCTTTATTAAATTCCTAGTTCTCTTCTTTATATATATATAGTATATAGTATTATACTTATAATACTAGTAATAATTAATAATTTATAAGAATTATAAGAATATTATTTCTATACTTAGAAGATTTATACTTAGAGAATTATACTTATTTTAAAGTATACTCTTACTTAGCTTAAGATTAATAGTAATAATATAAAATCCTTATATATATATAAATATATTATAAGCTACTTTATTCTTTATATTAATTCTAAAGGAATTATTTATTTAATATAAACTATAATTATATAAGCTATTATAGCTTTACTATTTATATTAATCTTAGTAATTTATAATATTAAACTTTTTATTTAAAATAATATTTTAAAATAAAGTGTATTAATAATAAAAATAAAAAGTAATAATATAAGAGTTTTATTATAATAAATAATATAATAAAACTATTCTCTTTAACTTAGTTATAATTAATTAGTTTTTATATTAAAGTATATATTAATAAAGGCTTTATTAATATAAATTTACTAAGCTAAATATAATAAATACTTTAAAATAGTTAAAATTATAATTATATATTTTAAGTTCTTATTTCTTTTTATTTTAAAAAGGATATATATTATAAATAAATACTATATATCTTATAATTAAATTAATTAATACTTATATTTTAAAGTCTTTATTTTATTTAAGAATTATAATAAGCTATTTTTATATAAATAGCTTATATATATTATTATATTACTTTATAAAGAATTTAAACCTTATATATACTTATAATTATATTAAAGTATTAAAATTAATAAAGTAAAAAGTAAAGTAATATATAAAATGCTTATTATATTAATATATTATATACTTAATATAATCCTTATAATTAATAGAGTATAATTAAGGCTTAATAAAGTCTATTTTATTATTAAAAAAGAAGTAAAGAAAGGCTAAAAAGAGTAATATATAAAAGTAATTAAACTTATTAATAAGTATATAATATATATTTAAGAGCTCTAGCTTATATTATACTTAAATCTAAGAGTTTAAAAGAAGTTTAAAACTATCTTTTAATCTTTTAATAAGAATAGCTTAAAGAGTATTAAGCTTTATATCTTTAGTTAAAAGATCTAGTATTATAACTTTATTCTTTATTAAAGGTTATTAAGTAATAAAAGTATAATCTAATAACTTATATAAGGATATTCTTATAGAGAATAATAAAGTAGAAAGTATATAAAGATAAGAGTGTCTTATTAAAAGATAGTTTATTATAGTCTATTCTAATAGTGTATTATTTTATTATATAAAGAAATAAGCCCTAGAGGTAGTCCTTCTTTTATAGACAAATTGGCCTAGCAAATATGTAATTACTAAGACAGAAAGTATACTATTAAGAAGCCCGAAAATTCAGCTATTTAGTGGTATTATCTTTGCAATTACATGTTAAGGAAATGCCGAGGTATTTTAATTTCAAATTACAGAGGAATTGAAAGCTTTAATTATAAAGCAAAATTGCTTGATTTTAAAGCACGGACTAATATTAGGCCGACTAGCTATTATTAGTTATATAGTGTGAATAGTGCTATTAATACTGTGTTTTAATATATTTAAATAGAATTTTATATAGAATTTTTAAGCTTATTATAAAGCTTAAAACTTAGCTTATTAAAGGAGATATATATATTTATATATTTATTTAGGTTTAATATTCTTTAAGTCTGGTTTTACTTCTTAATTATCTTAAGGCTTAATATTTATAGCTTTTATTTAACTTTAAAGAATAGTATTTAATATATTACTATTCTAAAGTAATTAACTTAGTTACTCTTTATTAATAATAATATATTAATACTTAGGATAATAGTATTAAAAGTAATTAAACTATATAATAATTAGCTAGTAATATACTTAGAATTAATAAGTAAACTATTAATTAAGTATTATATAAGATAATATATTTATAGAATAAAGTAATATAATATTTACTTTTTAAAATAAAAGAGAAAGTTAGTAATATATTAAATTAATCTTATAAAAAAAGTAAATTATATACTTTTAATAACATATATAATAAGCTTGTATAATAAACAAGTAAGCATAACATTCTAATTTCCACCTTAAACTGCAGTTTTAAAATAATTCTTAAAAATTCAAATTAAGCCTAAAATAAATAAGATTTTTAACCTAGCTTATTTATAAAATGTATTATTTTTAAGAACTTTCTTAGATTATATATATTTATAGCGCTAGCAGTATCAAATTCGCACTGTCTATTATACTATATTTATTTATAACTAGCTTAATAATTTATTTAAAAATATAGAAAAAAGACTAGCTTATTAACTTTTTAGTTAAATATCTAAAATTAATTTTCTAAAAATCTCAGAATTATAGAGCCTGTTTTAGAAAATTTAAAGTTTACACTTTTAGATATATAGTATAAGTGTTACACAAGCTTGTTTGTTACGTAAGCTTATTATATACGTTATTACTAAAGATATAATAATTATAGATTTATTCTACTAAGACTTTTAAACTAATTTAAGCTATATAACTATTTCTTATATAAAAACACTTAAAGGTCTAATATTAAATAACGTGTATAATAAGCTTATATTATAAACAAGTATATGTCACACCTATACTATACAACTAAAAGTGTAAATTTTAGATTTTCTAAAACAGGATATTTAATTATTAGATTTTTAGAAAATTAATATTAGATTCTCTAGAAAAAAAGTCATATGAGAGTAATTTTTATAAACTTTTAGCTAATTTATTAAGCCTTTAAAATATAAATTTAAAAAGAAAAACAGTATAAATATACTTTTTCTTAATAGCTTTATAAATAAAAATAAATAAAATATAGTAAAATTCCTTTATATTATTTTATATTTAATTAACCTTAATTCTGATATTTAGCTTTTTTAAGCTTAGTTTCGATTTTTAGTAATTTCTTTAAAATCGCTATTTAAAGTAAAAATCCAAGTATAACACATACTTGTCTATAACATAAGCTTATTATATACATTACACTATTTAATTATAATTACTTAGTCTATAGGTCTCTTTTAAATAATATAAAAATAAAAATAAAAGATTAAGAGCTTTAGAAATAATAAGTATTTATATAGAATCCATATACATCATATAATACTAATAATAGCTATAGTAATAGATTAGTATATAAATAATATAGTAATAGTAATAGCTTCCCAGTCTGCAGACACACAGCCTTCAGCTAAGGCTACTTCATGCACTCTATCGCCGCTCTAATGTGCATAGAGTGACGTAGTATTTTAGAGTTCATACGCTAAACTAGCTCTTTGATTGCTCCATGTTACTAAAGATGAGAAGCAAAGACTGCAGCGAATGCTGTAGCGAAGCCTCGTTACTAGTGGCATTGTTAAGGGATGGTGCACTGGACGGTGTCACGGTCTTCTCGTGCTGAGCTGTACTAGGACTCTGGACAAGTGCGGTACTCCAACGCGTGCAGTTCAGAGAGCAACACATGAGACTGGAGAAATTACCCGTTAGCATTGTGGGGCCAGCCGCCTACCAACCTCGTCCCGAGGTTGGTCCCAAAACCCCTTGTCAGCCCCAAAAACCCTTGTCACCTACTTTTCGTCCCTTAATGCAGTAAAATCGACCACTTCACGATCATGATCTTTCGGACTTTGCGACATAGTTATTAAAATACTACGTCACCCCATGCATATTAGAGCGGCGATAGAGTGCATAGAGTAGCCTTAGCTAAAGGCTGTATATCCGCAGACTGGGAAGCTATTACTACTACTGCATTATCTATATACTAATCCATTACTATAGCTATAATTAGTATTATATAATATATATGGATTCTATATGAGCACTTACTATTTCTAAAGCTCCTAATCCTTTATCTTTATCTTTATACTATCTGGAGGAGACCTATAGACTAGGTAATTATGATTAAATAGTGTATCTAATATCAGACTATTAAGCGTTTTTATATAAGAGATAGTTATATAGCTTAAACCAGTCTGAAAGTCCTAGTAAAATAGATCTATAACTATTATATCTTTAGTAATGCTTTATAACTTATATATAGTAATTATATAGTATATAATTAAAGGAAATTAAGTATAAGTATAGAGAGTGGCTTTAATAAAGAAGTCCCTCTTTATTAAAAGAATTAGAATAATCTTCTTACTATTAGTAATAATTAGAAATACTAGTCTACTATATTTATTAAACTCTATTATAATAATATAAAGAGGGTTTTAAATAGAGTCAGCCTTAAGTGCCTAGCTAATATTATAAACTGTATTATAAGCACTATTATAAAGGCTAACTGGCTACTAAAGGTTAGATATTAGTATTAGATAAGAGCTAATATATATAGGGATCTGCTTTATAAGATTGCCTGCCTTATTATTAAGTATAATAGCTATACTAAAGCTAACATTCTTAGTTATAACCTGAATGACTGGCTAGCTAAAGTAGTTAAGGTAATAGTAGTTATATTTATTCACTTTATCTTTAGTAATGTATACTTATAAAGCATTAATAAACCTTATAACCTCTTAATTGTCTAGTTTTGCTTATATATAGCTAGAAAGGAGTTTCTAGGACTCTATAAATAGTTAAAGTAATTATAATTCTCTAAGAGCTAAGTAGAATGCTTCCTAATTATTACTATACTACTATTAAATAACCTTTAAGAAGACTGATTTATTAAATCGCTTATATACATTTCTGCTCTTAATCTCTACTCTTTAAACCTCTTTATTATAATAAAGTGGCTTTTATAATATAAGGGGAAGCTAAAAGAAGTCACTAACTAATAGTATATTTAAGCTACTAAAGAACTCTTTATTCTTATTTAAGAATGCCTCTTAAAAACAGTTATTAATCTAAGATAATTAATACAATTCTAGCATACTCTTCTTATTAATAATTAGATATTTAATATCTTTAAGCTTCTTCTAGAGCTAGGCCTTATTAATAGTTAAAAGAGGCTTAAAGTTCTTATTAATTAGTAAGTATAATAAAGAATGCAAAGTAGTGTTTAAAATCTAATTTCCTATAATGCTTATAAGTATAGTATATTAAACAGATATCCCCCTCCTCTATATTATAGCTTAGAAGTGCGCTAAGAGTAGGTTAATAAAGTATGACTTACTAGTACTGCCTTTACTATTTATATAAAGTAATAACTAAGAGGGATCCTAAGTTAAAAAGTGGCTTATTACTATATTATATATTAAGCGCTACTTTAAATTTAAAGAATTATAAGCCTCTAATAGCTAATTATTTATATTAAAGTTAAAGATATTTTCTACTTTATATTACTTTTAGTAATTACTATTAAGAATACTAATATTAGTATATTACTTAATATAAAGGGTCTAATTATAATTAATATTAATATCTTAGTAACTAAGGATATTAATATCCTCTTCTTTTAATAAGTAGTTAAGTAATATATAAGTGAGTTTATACTAATCCTCTTTTATAATAGGCTTTTTATAGGCCTTAAGCTTAAACTCATTATCTTTTACTATTAATTCATCTATATCTAGCTCTTTATAATAATTATTTATATAGATATTATAAAGCTATTTATAGTATATATACTTAGCTATAAAAGAATTAAACTGCTAATTACTTATAATAAGTAACTCTTCTAAAAAGCAATATAAATAAACTATTATTAATTTAATATAGTAAAAGTTATTAAACTAAAGAGAAGCCTTTATAGACTTATATTAAAAGAAGTAAGCTAAGACTCTTTACTTTATATTAGTAGTAAGTTTCCTTTATATCTTAAGATTATATAATTATAAATACTTAAAGTAAGTTATATCCTTATACTAGTTATTTCACTTTAGATATTTTCTATAACTACTAATAGTCTTATTAATATCTTTATTAATATAATATGAATGTATATATTACTTTAACGGATAGTAATTAATAAAGATAACTATCTATATGCCTTCCTATAAAGGGATATTAAATAGAAAGTAGGAAATCTCCTACACTAAGTAATCCCTCTTAATAATCAGCTTATTTATAAGGCGAGAAAAGAAGAATAATAAGAGCTAGAGGTATGCTATATATAGTAAGACCTGATTTATAAGTTTATAATAAGGCTTAGTCTTCTTCTTAGATTTACTATAATACTTTATAATATATATAATAACTACTTATAAGCTAGTATAAGGAAATATATTAATATTAGCTAGCTAGCCTAGGATAATAATAGGATTAAAGTGGTTTATAAAGCTATTATTCTATACTGCCTTAAAGATATAGTATAACCTTCCTTCCTTCTTAATAACTATAGCCAGCTCTTATAAGGCATAAAGGAAGTTAAAATAACACTCTCTCTCTAGATTAGCTGTATTAGCTGCCTTAATGTTTATAGTAGTACTCTCTATATCCTTTATAATATTACTAGTTCTCTTCTTTATATATAAGCAGTATGTAGTATTATACTTATAGTACTAATAATAATTAATAATTTATAAAAGCTATAAAAATATTATCTTTATACTTAGAAGATCTATACTTAGTGGATTACTCTTACTTTAAAGCATAGTCTTACTTAGCTTAAAGTTAATAATAGTAATATAGAATCTTTATATATATATAAAAATATTATAAGCAGCTTTATTCTCTATATTAGTTCTAAAGCAATTTTCTATTTAGTATAGGCTATAATTATATAGACTTCTATGCTCTTACTATTTATAATAATCCTAGTAATTTATAATACTAAACTTCTTACTTAGTATAATATTCTAAAAGAGGTAGTATTAATAGTAAAAGTAAAAAGCAGTAATATAAGGGTTTTACTATAATAAGTAGTGTAATAAAGCCATTCTCTTTAGCTTAGTAGTGGCTAGCTAGTTATTATATTAAAGCATATACTAATAAAGACTCTACTAATATAAATCTACTAAGCTAAATATAATAAATACACTAAGATAACTAAGGTTATAAATATAGGCTTTGAGCTCTTACTTCTTTTTATTTTAGAATAAATACATATTATAAATAGAAACCGCATGCCTTATAATTAAGTTAATTAATGCCTATGCCTCTAAGTCCTTACTATATTTAAATGCTTAAATAAGTTACTCTTATATTAGCAGTTACTATCTCCTATTATATTACTTTATAAAGAATCTAAATTATAAATATACTTATAACTGCATTAGTATATTAAAAGCGATAAAGTAGAAGGTTAGGTAGTATATAAAACGCCCATTATATTAATACATTATATACTTAATATAATCCTTATAATTAATAGAGTGTAATTAGGGTTTAATAAAGTTAGCTTTACTATTAGAAAAGAGGTAAAGAAATATTAAAGAGAGTAAGGTATAAGAGTAATTAAACTTATTAATAGGTATATATTATATATTCAGGAGCTATAGCTTGTATTATGCCTGTGCTTAGAAGCTTATAGAAAGCTCTAAATTAGTGCCTAATTCTCTAAAGAGAATAGACTATAGAGTATCAAGCTCTATATCCTTAGCTAATAAGTCTAGTACTATAGCCTCGTCCTCTAAGTCAGGCTCTGCTTCCTAATCTTCTTTAGGTAAGTTAAGTCTAATGTTAGCAGCCTCTATCTAACTCTAGAGGATAGTATCTAAAATATTACTATCTTAAAGTAATTAATTCAGCTGCTCTTCGTTAATAGTAATATATTAATAGCTAGAATAATAGTAGTAGAAGTAGTCTAATTATATAATAACTGGCTAGTAGTGCACGCAGAACTGGCAAGTGAATTACTAGTTAAAATTTATATAGAATGATATATTCATAAGATATAGTAATATAATATTCAACTCTTATAGTAGAAGTAAGAGCTAGTTATATACTAAGCTAACCTTATAGAAAAAGTGAACTACATACTCTTAATACTTGTACTACTGCTCTTATATAAGTATAATATTTATATAAATATAAATATAAGCAATTAAAGACTCTTTAATAAGCATAAGCTAAGGCAATCGGGTTAGTATAAAGCTAAAGTTAAGCTAATTATCTATAGAGAAGAAATATAGCTTATTAGGCTAGTACTTCTTATCCTTTTAATAATAATATATATAAATACTATTATAATTAATCTTTATTTAAAACTAACTCTCTTAATATTAATTATAAAACTATATTTAGTTATTATCTAGCTCTATTTAGAACTTGTAGAAAATGGCCTTATTATAACTAGTCAAGGCATAAGCTTCTAGATCTCCATTCTATACTAAGTCTTATATATAAAATATTACTGACTCTTTAAGTAGAATCCTCACCAGACTCTGAATACATTATAACGGCCTTAACGATTAAGTTTACTTTTAAGATCGTCTTAGCCGCCCTCTTATACTAAGAGCCAGGCTATAGTAACCAGTCCTCAGCCATGCAGAAAGCGGCTATAAGTAATAATAAATAAGGCTTTTATTTATAGAGTCATTATTATTACTCTTATCTTTATCCCTTAAGTCAGAGTTATACTCTACTCCTATTTACTTTAAGTACTTATATAGTTAAATAAGTAAAAGCAATAAGTTAAAATAGTCCTTAGTATTAATATCAGGCTCTAAGAACTAGCTCTAGTCATCTCCTTCCTTAATTATTCTATCCCTATTTAGAAGCTTACTTAGCTACTGTTAATCTTAGCTAGTATATACATTCTATAGTTAGCCCGAAGTACTATAACTATTAAATAAGAATATCTACTCCAGGCCCTTCTGAACCTTTAAACGCACTAAGTTAAGATATTAAGGGAGTTAGTAATACAGTCTTCTTTATATAGCATTATAAACGATGGCTGCGCTAAATAGCAGCCTGCTTAGCCCTTATGCTAGCTATAGAGGAATCGTCCTATAAGTCTTTCCTACACTTAAGGAATCTAAGAGCTAAGTCAGAATAACCTATATAAGACATACTGCTTTAAATAGTAGATAGATTAGAATGTAAGGCAGTTAGTAGTATTATTAGCTATATAGAAAGTAAGGGAGCTATTATATAGAAGAACCGCAAGCTTTATTAAGTTAGTAGAATTAGCGTCCTTAATACTATATACAGCTAGCTAATTAACGCTCTAGATAATGTCTTTATTATATAATATTACTATAGCCTCTCTAGTAATATAGGCTAGGTTCTGAATCTATTATTAAGAGGCAATAGACTAGTATCTTCTTTAGTTCTCTTTAAAATAAGACTCTTAGTTAAAGAAGGACTGATAGTAAGGTTTCTTAATATTAGGATTATGCCTTTAGATTTAGAACGCTTTACTTAATTAGTATTAAATGTCTTATAGAGTAAGGAGACAGAGCTAATATAAGAATTACACTAATTATAATATTCTAAGCAGTTCTTAGTATTCTTAGTAGATTTCCGTTTACTAATAAAGCTAGCTGCCAGTTTCTTCTTACTATAGTAAGTATAGATAATAGACATTAAGTCATCTTAAAGCCCTTAAGGAGTAGACTTCGGATATATTGCTTAATAACACAAGATATAAAGATGCATTAAGTGAATGAAGTTTCTATACTAAGCGAAATTCTAAGTAAACAAACAAACCAGGGAGACTGCTAGCTAGCAAGCTAGGCCCACTTTTTATAAGCCATCGTCTAGTTACTCCTCGTTTTATAACTATCTATATAAAATCTAAACCAATCAGAGCCTGGGAAACTTATTAATCCCTATCTACACTAAACCCTCATTATTAGGAAAACTTATGGATTAATATAGAGTCAGCCTTCGGCTGAATAAAAGGAATATAGCTATAAGCTAGCTCGTTAGAAAGCCCTAAAGAAGCAGGAAATAATAGTATTCACAGAAAACGGTGGAAATCGCATGTTCGCCCTCAATTGAGCCGCCCGTTCAGAGTGTTGATCTGAGCCGCCTAGTATGACCCTATTATAATAATGTTACCCTCACAGCAATAGTGGCCTATTCCTCCCGGAATTCCCTCATGACCTTCTTAACACGCTTATAACCTGATATCCTTAGTGTTATGACGGGAAGTGGTAGTAATGTGAGGTTATCGTCATCCAATTCATCACCTGGATCCAAGGGATCCAAGGGCGGCGAGGAAGTCATTTCTAACTGCGATTCTGGACCTAGAAGATCGTCACCACCTAGGTCATCGAAGCCTACGAGTTCGATATCATCGTCATCATCATCGAACGGCCCAATGCCTCGAAATTCGACCTCATCGTCGCTGTCAGGCCAGGCGTTTTGATCCATCGCGAGAATCGGTCTTGGGCCTCTGCGGGCTCGTTCTTGGGCCTCAGAAAACGACTTCTTCGGTGCTTTATTAAGGATCTTGTTATGTTCCTTTCTTTGAGTCTCGAAGGCTACGAATTGGGAGGTTTAGTCGGTCTGATCAAGCCACTGATTAAATGTTAGTCTTGGCTGCCCTTGGGTCTTGAGAGCCTCATTTTCTTCTCTCCAACGAGCCCGAAGTGCATTGATCTCTTGAATAATGATCGTACGGGTTGACCGCAGTTATGACCGCTGTGCTTTGACTGCGGCTGCTGCTACGGATGCTGAATATCAGGAAATCCAACGCTTGTAATGAAGTCACCGCTTGGCCTGACCCGTTGACCAGTCTTCCTCCTCTTGCCATATCTCTCGATCCGACGAAGCCGGTCTGCTGAGAAGGTCTTACGTTCTTAGTGCATAAGAGCTGCCTCTGCAATAACATTACAGATATTAGTAATAGCTTCTAGGGTCAGCGAGCTCATAACCTCTTAGTATTGCTCGTAGATGCATTCTATCTGATCTTAAGCATCTTGGAAGCGAGTCTCCATAGGCAGCAGCTTTAAGAGAGAGGGATGTATTGACTTTCGCTGTTGCCGCTACTTAGCGATGATGCGGTTGATCACAGGGGTTACTAATACTAGCCAAATACCGGATTTTTCGAATCCTAACATGATATTATGCTTTATAAAGCCAGCAGTATAGACTGACTTAAATGCAGCGGCGAATTATAAGCAGTTAAATATTAGGTAACCTTCTTGAATAGATTTTTAAAGTTCCTTTTGATATGCGTTCTTAAGAGGCTGAAAGACACTAATATCAAGGGGCTATATAAGGTGTATTGAATGTAATAGCAGGATATAGATCAAGATATCAAATTAAATACAATATTAGATAAAGTTAAAGCTAAGGTGACTAGAGAAGCCGTTAATAATAAGCAGATGATATATTTTATCCTCTTCCTTATAAATCATTAGAGGCGCGGTTAACTTGCTATATAGGGAGATAGCATTATAAAGCCACTCATCATAGCTGAACCAGTTGGTTAGGAAGATCCCTTTTACTCTTACCTTTATAGAGGAAAGCCAGAAGAACGCATTAAAGGAATAAAGCTATTAGAATATGATCTGTTAGTTGCTAAAGCCAGTATCTGACTCTGCAAACCTCATCCCAGGCACAGGCTCGATCTCGGCCCAAGCAGATGTTAGCAACGACTTAAAGATCAGCTAGGGAGGGATACTTCTTCTGAAGGCATTTGCAGCCCCAATCTTCGTACAGGACTCGCGGTTCGAGGGATCGGGAACTTCAGGGCGTTCAGAGCGGGTTATACGGACCACAAGGACCTAGATCCGTTCTCGAAGGGTTCCGATGCGAATACCACACTCGTCTTCATTCCAGATCTTAGAAGGGCCGATGTCATACTTCAAAATGAGGTCCTAAAGCCCAGAGAAGAACTTCTCAATATCTTTAACATCAGAAGCTTCAAAGGATTTGCATGCCTTATCTACGGCCTTAAGGAATGTCTTTCGAAGCTCTAAGTAACGCTCACAGAACCTAGGATACTAATTCTTTAACATCTCAGTCTTCTCAATGCCCCTAGAATGTAAGGAACCTAGGGCAGTATCTTCAACTTATGACTTCTCAGCTAGAAAGCCGGACTTCTCAAGCCATACGACATAAGCAGCTAGAGCATTATCTTCAGATGCTGTCAGCAACGCGGGGCGCCCGGGAGGCTTCGGGGGACTGTAGGATGATGAAGTCGAGTTAATAATCTTTCGAATAGTCTCTCTTAAAGCCGGCAATTGGGTCGCAAGGTCGCGAGTTGAAGGTGTAGATGCAGCAGCTTTTGCAGCTCTTCGTGTGTTGTAGGGCATATTTGGACTGACTGCTGCAAGCACATCTCTTAGCTCGGCCCGAAATTTGTCCGCTACGTTCTTTGGAGGCTGTTTATGCCTAGAATCACTATGTCGAGGTGGCATTTTGATGTTGCGCAATGATTATCTGAAAATCGTCAATTTGGGTGTGTTTTTGAGGGTGTTTTGATAGCGGTGAGGCGGAAAGTGGGTGACAAGGGGTTTTGGGGCTGACAAGGGGTTTTGGGACCAACCTCGGGACGAGGTTGGTAGGCGGCTGGCCCCACAATGCCAACGGGTACAGCCTTAGGCATCAAGCATTCATGTCTCGATAGGCTGTGGAAAAGTGCGGTGGACTTGCATAAGCAGGATCAGGTCGAATGACTAATAATGCCTGTTAAGCCACCCCCTTGCCGAATCACCCCCCTACCGAGTCAACTCCCTGCCGAGTCACCCCCCTGCTGAACCACCCCCCCTCCCAAAAGAAACTGGCATGGTCGACCCCACATACCTCAAGGATCCATCGCCAACATTGATCCGACATCACTTCCTTACTTCTAGACTCACCACTTCCAAGTTTGATCTTGGATGCTATAGTTACATAACCTGATTTCTTATCTCGCGGCTCGTATAGCGTCTTCGCAGGGCCAATAATAGACCGTTAAGTATTGCGCCTCATTGGGTGTTTTAGGGTCTAGACTGCTGCCTGCAGCTACTCCTCGACACCATATGACATATATATATATAGGCTCGCGCGATGAAATCTCATGCGTGCATCTAGAACTATCACCTACAGAACTAGAGTCGAAGATTATCCATCCTGCCTCTTCACACGCATCTTAACGACCTTAAAATTTATCAAACAAAGATTCCTTAGTGTCCCCTTTAACATGCCGAATGTCAGACGACCAGAGGGGCCCGCAAGCGGTAGTAAACAAGAGGTGCCTGAAAGCGGTGGTAAACAAGCGGCAGAGGTCAACGAAAGCCACCTTGGTGTCCCAGGCTATACAGACGACCCCATCTTCTCCTACATCCGCTATAGCGACAAAGCTGAGGTTTGCTTCCCCTAGCTATCCTCTAGCAGCTCTTGAACTTCTCGCTAACCTCTGCCTCAAGCGCTCCCTCCGCAAGTGCGACTTTGAAGAGTTCAAGGCCGAGCTGATCGCCTTTATTAATTTGTACAATGAGGCTGCGGGCGGTGCAGCGGAGGGGGTAGAGAAGATGAACGAGCATAAACAAGCCGCGTTCAGCAAGATCGAGGGTTTCCCTGAGCTGGTCGCTGATTTTGATCAGTTTTTGACCGCCTCAAAAGTGGTAATGAGACGTCCTACGGCCATGCAGTACCAGGACGCTGTAGCACCAGAACTTGCAAATTTGTGAGACCTTTCGTCTTGTTTTCTTTCATTTTCAGCCCTTCTATCCAGTGTTGGCCAAACCAACGATCCCACTATTCAAGAAAATAAATATATCCTTTTTGCGCCTATAATTTCCCTTGATTTTTTATTTTTATAATCATCTTCCAGTTCAGACCTCTCATTGCAACGTGTCCTGACTACATGTATGTGAGGGAACCTTCTCGAACCTTCCACTCATAATGCATTCTGATATGATTGGCTAAATCGCAGCATCCTGCACGTGATAATTGGGGCTGTTCGATGCTGCGTAGAACGTCGAACAGCTGACTGGTCTGTCCCAGACCTTGGAGTAGGCATAGGAGAGGATCGTTACCACCTCCCATACGTGAAATGCAAGTACACTTAGGTCCAAAACTAAGACACTGAAGCCATTAAGACTGCTAAACGGTCTTATTAATCTAATATAAAAGACGTAGACGAGCAAAAAGTGCACATTCAATGGCCAACACATTGGGGGCTGCTATTTAGCAGAAAATTTCATTTGCTTAGCGCCCGACTAATTCTGGAACAGCACCCAGTCCCTGAAGCCTACGCGCACCCACCCTCCGAGCACTATACAGCACCCACCCCCCAGAGCGACTTACCCGCACCCACCCTCTAGAGCACTGTACAGCACCCACTCTCTAGAGCACCCTACCTGTAACCGCTCCTCAGGGCACTCTCTAGAGCGACTTACGCGCACTTCTGTAAGGGTTGGTCTGTTAAGGTATTACATAAGAGATCTGAAGGCAGGTATAGGGTAGTGTATAAGCGTTCACTTAGTGAGTGCTTAGCTAGCCCTAAGTCTATATGAATCGCCGTTTAGCAACTGGTAATTAAGTCTTAATATGAAATTAAAACGCGCTAGTAAGCTATGGGGTAGTTGGCAATTAAAATATAAGTAACTAGTAATTAGTAGTTCTTTAGCTATAGAGTGTAAAGAGAAACTGAAAACTAGTAAGTATACTGACTTTAGTTATGCGATTATATTAATCTACTTATTTTTCACTTTATTATTATATTTAGAGAGTTATATTGCATTTTATTATAGAAGTCCTTATTAATAGTCCTTAGTTAATAAGAGTGGCTTATATAAACTAATAAATCAGAGTACTATTTACTCTTATAAGGCTATAGTGGCTATAGCTATTATAATACTAGTAATTAACTGAATAAAAGTAAACTGAATTTAGAAGAAGTATAAAAAGAGTATAGAGTAGTAAAGAATTTTATAGAGCTTTTTAATTAGTTTTATTTTTAATTCTTATATTTAATAGAGTACTTTTTATACTTATAAGAATTCTATATTCTTAGTTATTATACTTATAAAATAATTATTATTAAGTATAGGATTAAATTATATTTCTAAGTATTACTTTATAAATTAAGTAAAGTATAGATTAAGAAGGCATAAGAGTAAGTAGCTAAGCTTAATATTATTTAAGAATAAGATAGAATTCTTAAAATACTAGTTCTACTTAATACTAATATATTACTTAAAGCACTTAGAAAACCTAAGTCTAGAGGATTTTAATATACTATTATACTAAACTGCTAGTTTATAGGCTCTAATTTAAAAAGAATTTAAGAGCATCTTAGAAATACTTATAAATAGAATTAAAAGCTTAAGAAAGGTCGCTAATTAGCTGCGTAAGCTGAGGAGGAGCAGGCTAGTGCACTATAAAGATATAGGGTCTTTTATTAATAGCTCTTTACTAAGAGTCCCTATAGTAAGTACTTCGAAATTACTAAAGGCCAGGACTTTAACAGTCTAGGAGCTAAGGAATAGAGAGCTAAGAATAATATCTAGGAAGTATTAAAAGCATTCTAATCTAAAGTGAAATATATTTAGAAGTAAGAGGCTGAATATATTAAAGAATAGAATGACTTTACTTCTCTAAATGCATGGCTTTACTAACTAAAAGTAACTATTTACCTAAAGGAATTTAATAAGAAGAAAGACTTTCTATAAGGTCTTATTTTACTAAAATATACTATTAATCTAGAAAAGGATAATAATAATACTAAGTTATAGTATATATATTTTACTATTAAGTATTTTATTTACTATACTATAATTACTATAAAGCTAAATATTATATTATAGAATGTATTATTTAAAGCAAACTGAAAAGAGCTTAATAAAGAGCAGACTATACTTTTTTACTTTAGGTTTAAATAAGTAACTTAAAAGAGGTATATTATAGTATGCTTATAACTATTTATATATATTATTTAATATATAGCTTTTAAGAATCTAGCTTATTAACTACTATTTAAGCTTAGCTAAAAGCAGTTTACTATATATAATACTATAATATAGTATATAAATAATCTAATAGATATATTAAAGGAGAATAATAGTAATATTAGAATATTATAAGTAGTTAAATTATACACTCTGCTTAATAAGGCTATATTAGAACTCTATATCTTTCTTTTTAACTATTTTACTAAGATTACTAAGTATTAAAGCATTCTTATTAGCTTTTTAATAGTTCTAAGCATTTATAGTAATATAATATAAGAGACTTATAGTAACTTTATACTAAAGCTTTTTACTATTATAGCTATTTTCTATCTTTTGCTTATTAAGTATATTATTAATTAAAAAGTCAAATCTATTTAATAGAAGAAAGAGTAAGAGTAAAGTAAAGAAAATATAGAAAAGAATAGCCTAAGCTATTTTAAACTCATTTCTAAGATAATATACTAATTTATAATTAGAAGTAATTAAGGCTAGGATACTATATTAATATAGTTTATTATATAGCTTTATAATTATAGTATAGTAATTAATAGTAATAAGGCTATAGAAGGTTCTATTAGCTAGGATTAAAATAATGCTATTTATAAGGGCTTTTAGATTAATATCTTTAGTATTTAGTTAATGCTCTAAGCTATTTTACATTAGGCTAAAACACTACTTTATAAAAAATTACTTTTCTATTAGAAATTCAAGGATTAATTACTTACTAAGCTTAGACTGCTTAAGATCCTACAGAGTGATCTTATTAATAACACTACTAATACTACTATAAGCCACTCATTCGTAAAGAGTCTCTTCTAGCTTAACTTAATAATAAAGGGTTAGGTTTTTTAGAAAGTATAAAAAGATAATAAGCTCTAAAGGGATTAAATATAATCTAACTTAGAAGTAAGGTTTAAGCTTTATAAAAAGGCTATATTATAATATAGTATGGATTTAGAAGAGTTTTTTAAGAACCTCTTATTTATTATCTATTTTATAAGTAAGTAATTAGTATGATTACTAGAGCTTCTTACTTTATATTATTATAATATAGTTAATAGTAGGATATAAAATATCTTAATAGACTGTAGTCTCCTTATACTTATTATTAGATATTATAAAGAGTTCTTAAAAATAGAATGTCTTAAGATTATTTATTACTTCTTACTTTAAGAAGTTAGTATACTATTAATATACTATTTTTAGCTTATATTATTATATTAAGAGGAAGTATAAGCTAATATTTAAAATATAAGTAAGTTTAGTATTAATCTTTAAGTAATAGAGAAAACACTAAATAATAATATTAATAATAATAAGAATAGTTATAAATTAAATATAAATAAGATTAGAAATAATAGAGGTCTATTATAAAAAGGACTTATATAAAAAGCGTATAAACTAGGCCCTAAGTAATATTAGATATTAGTTTAGATAACCTGCATTTTATAAAGAATAAATTAACTTAGCTATAAGAAAGGAATTATAATTAGTAATTAGAAGCATCTTATAATTATATTTATATATTAGTATTTCTAAAATATAAATATAGTATACTCAGCCCTTATTAAAGAAGTAGATAAAGGCTATAGAAGTAGTAATAATAATAAAAGTAATAAAGATAGCTTATAAGACATCCAGGCTGGGCACAGATCCTTAATTATAAGCCTAGTCTATAAACAGCTTATTATAGAGAGTTGCTTTAAGATGAACAAGTAGTGCATTAACTTCCGGTTTATTAGCTAAGAGTAGTACTAGCTTCTTAGCTTTCTATTTACTATTAATAGATTTAAGGAGGTTCTTAAGCTAGGGTGTAAGTAGAAAAATCCATTACTATACTATAAAGCGATATAAGAACTCTAACTTAAGCACTAGAAGATCCTATAGTGAATTAATATTAACTAAGAATTCTACTACTTATATAAAAACCAAACCCATTTCTAAAGCAAATAGTAAAAAGTAGTTAAGTTAATTATAATAAATAAGAGCCTAATTATAATAATAATAGGAATTAGTATTAGTAAGAGCCTATGCTTTATATTACTAGTAGCTAGCTGCTTTAATAGAATAATAGTTATTATTATCTTACTTATCTTTCTTTAAAATAATATACTAGACTAATATTAGAAATTGAATATCTTATGTACTAAGTAAAGGAGCGACTGAGTTCTAAGGAATGTTTTAATTGTATTTATAATACTAGAGTTAATTATAATAAAGCGGTTTTAAGACTATATTAAGTTACTATAAGTTATAGTATAATTAGACTGATTTATTATTAATAAGGGTTATATAATTCTTAAAGGCATAAGAATATTCTAACTTATACTATAAGAGCTAAGAAGCCTTATATTCATTAGAGTATAAATAGTCTACTTTATTACTATACTCTTATTAATTTAAAAGAATACGCTCTTTAGTCTTATAAATATAAAGCGTAAGGATATTATTATAATTTAGATAAGGATAATATATACTAATATTATTTATAGTATAAGGTCAATCCTTATAACTAGCGCTAGAGAGGTGATTATAATAGTTATCCTTATAGTAAGAGAGATTATAAACTAAAAGCTAAAGGAATATCTATAGTCTACTAAAATTATTATATATTACTAATAAGTAGAGGTAATAGAAGCTTTAGTAAAAGAGTTTAAGTATAATGCTTATTATTATAAGGTTAATATATATAATAATAAAGTAAAAAGACTATAAGTATAAATAAGCGGGTTAAAGTAAGATTAGTATAGTAATAGAAGAGTAATTATAGTAATAAATGCACTAAGTCTTAGTATTAATATGCCTAACTCGTAATTCAGTTAACATTTAACTCTAATATATACTAACCCTAAGTTAGGTTTAGCTTACTAACTAATAGTGTGAATATACTTATAGTTCTTAGAATAGGATGTATTTAGACTAGGATAAGCGTAATAATTAGCTAGTAAAGTGCGACTTAGGGTTATTTATAGTTATTCTAGCTTAATCTAGAGTTAATATATAAAAGCTATAATACTTAAAATACTATAAAAAGGCAGATGGATATATATATATTATAGACTATAGTATATATAGTAGTTAAACTTAGAGTAATATTAGGCTGCTATTAAAAGGAGTAAAACGGAGTAGTGATAGTAGTAGTAGTAGTAGTTATAGAGGATAAAGAGGAGAGAGTAACTATAGTAATTCTACTACTATTATTACTATTAGTAGTGGCTACTGCGTCTAGGAAAATAGCTAAAGCTATATAGGCTTATGCTTAATTAAAACCAATCTAGCTTAATAAAACTATTCACTTCTCCTAGCTATATATAGTCTTACTTTACTAGTAATGCTGCCCTAATAGTGCAGTTAGTATCCGGCTTAGTATAAGCGCGATTAGATCTTATTTTTATAAATAGTATAAGCTTTAAGAAAAGCAGCTAGAGCAAGTACTGGGATTTATCGTATTATAAGTAGAAAAGCATACACTTAATAACCTGCATATAGCTAAGCTCCTTAGTAATTACAGTCTCCTTATTAAAAGGCTCTTACTTCTAGAGGGTTTTAAGTATATAGAACCCTAGTACTAGTTTTTAATAATAAATAAGAATAATATGCTTATATATTTAGCTAAGGCTAGCTATGAATTATAAAAAGGGAATAGTAAGGCATATTAAGAGCTAATAACTCTATAGTTATTTTACTAAGGCTAGTATATAAAGTACTGGATTGTAAATAATAGTAATAGTAATAATAGTAATAATAGTAATAAAAGTAGTAATAGTAATAGTATATTAATATTAACACTATAGAGCTAATTAATATAATAAGGTTATAATACTAGCTATAGTATAGTATAGTAAATAGTTTAGAACTATAAAGTAAAGATTAAAAGAGAAGCGGATAAGTACTAAAGACTTACTAAAGATAAGATAGTTAAAGCTATAAATAGAGAGTTAAGATAGATTAAGTTTATAAAATGGTCTATATACTTCTTAAAGAAGGCCTGGCTAATGCTTTTAAAAGTAGGGCAGCTACTTATATTTAAAGCAGCTAAGGTATAGTTATAAAATGATAAGAAAGTGAAAGTAAACCAGCAGCTATAGTAGCTTTTAGCAAGCTTCACTCAAGTTATAACTAAATGCTGAAAGTGCTTGAATAAAGTGCTAGATAATACACTTAAGTAGCTCACTAGTATTAACTCAGCTAAGCTATAGGATAAACTGTTTAATAATAAGTAAGAGAGGAATATAATAGACTATTATTACTTATCTTTTAAGTACTATTTATACTATTATATTAAAGTTAGAGCACTTAAGTATAAGAAGGCTAAGAAGGAGCATAGAGTACAATTTATAAAAGTCTAGTAGGATGCTTTTAGTAAAGTTATACATAGGTTAGATATTATAACTATAGCTATTAAGAGGAATAGTAAAAAGATAGTAAAAGAAGGAATAGAAGAGAAAGAGGAGGAGGATATAAACTAGAAAGAGCTAGATAATACTATATTTAAGTTTTACATTTACTCACTTAAGTAAAAGCTAGGCTGTAAGAGCTATAATAATCCACTATTGCATTTTACTACTATTCTTAGTATTAATTGAGTAAGTGAGAGGTGGATCCTATTATACTTATATACTCGATTTCTAGCCAGCTTCTTATAATACAGCCAGCTATTAATATTAAAGCACTTCTTTAAAAGTAATTAATATAACTTAAATAACTTAAGTAACTTAAGTAATAAGAGTAATTTAATAAGTAATAGGTTAGATAATAATAATAATAATAATAATAATAAAGAGCTAGTTATATATAAAGCTAGGCTTAAAGCTATTAACCTATTTTAGAAAAGCTATTAAAACTAGCTTATAAACAGCTTATATACACTATTTAATAAGATTATTAAGTAAATAGCATTTAGTTATAATTATTAAAAGCAGGAGGGTAGAGCTCTGAGTCTATATAAATCGCCGTTTAATAACTAGTAATTAAGTCTTAGTATGAGATTAAAACGCGCTAGCAAGCTATAGAGTAGCTAGTAATTAAAATATAAGTAACTAGCAATTAGTAGTTCTTTAGCTATAAAGTATAAAGAGAATCTAAAAACTAGTAAGTATACTGACCTTAGTTATATAATTATATTAATCTACTTATTTTTCACTTTACTATTATATTTAGAGAGTTGCATTATATCTTATTATAAAAGTCCTTATTAATAGTCTTTAGTTAGTAAGAGTGGCCTGGACGCCATTGAGGGTGGTTTTTCGACTCGAACAACCGCTTGGGTTTACTTGGGGTTAGCAGGGTTGCCTGCCAAAGCGTGCAGAAAAAGCAAAGAAAGGGACGGCCTTCATTTCCACAAAA